>JABUQX010047181.1:0-2500 GCA_015478945.1 Trachelipus rathkii
GGTGTGATTATGTTTTAGGGGCCTCATCCGCTCCTTTTATGGCAGTACCTGCGATGGCTCTCATTTATCTGGTGTGTGGGGGCTGGTCTTACGTGGTTGGTACTACCGTGTGACCGTGTGGGTTCTCGTTTTTGGCTATGCAGTTAGTGTTTGTTGCGTAGGTTGTCGTATGAAGTTATGTGCGGTCATAAACTTAGTCGAATCTGGTGGTTTTCCGTCCCTTGTTCGTGCATCTCTGTCACTTTTGTTGTGGACTCCTTTTGGTCTGTCTTTTGTGTGGCGTTATTTGTTGGGGTCGTGGGGCGCCAGTTTGGTGCTTTTGATTTTTCGTCTTGTTTTCATGATGGTGTGCTATTCCTGTTTGTGTTTTGTTTTTTGGTTTTTTATTTGATCTAGTCTGGCAGGGTGTGTTGGTGTCGTTGTGGGTGTAGGGTTTATCTGTTGTTGTCTACTTAGTTTTTGGTGTTCCGTGTCTGTAGCTTGCTTCTTGTTAGTTTCCTTGTGCGAACGTTGTTGTTTGGTTTGTTTCTATCGTATTAGCTGGTTTGATTTGTTTGTTTGTGTGTTTGTTTGGGTTGTGGTTGCTCTCTGTCTGTTGGTCGTGTTTTATTCTTTTTTTATGTTTCATTTTCTAGGGTGCGCTGTGTCTGCGTGCATTTGTGTGTCTGTTGTATGTGACGTTGTTTTGGTGTGGGTGCGAGGATGGATCTGGGCGGTGGGGGGTGGGTGGTTGAGCTTTGAATTTTGTTTTCGTTTGGTGTTTTTGCTTTTCTTTCATTTGGGTGCTATTTTTTTTTTTTGTGGTGTCTTGTGTTGGTTTAGGGGCTTTCTTTTTTTTGCGGCTTTGTTGTCGTTGTGGTTTTCACTTTTGTTGTGTGTTGTCTCTGACCTCTTGTTTTGTTTTGTTGGTGTTGTTGTGGGGTTTCTCTCTCTTGTTCTTTCTTTGTTTTTGTTGTTGGTTGTTGTTGGGTTAGTTTTGTTGTTCTTGTCATTGTTGTTTTGTGTTGTTTGATGGTTGCTGTTTTTGTGGTTGGTGTTGGTGTGTTGTTTTTTTTGTGCTGGTCTCAGTTTTTGTTTTGTCGCCTTTGTTGTTGTTTCTCCTGTCGTTTATTTTTTTTGTTATGTTTTGTGTTGTGTGTGTGTGTTGTGGGGGTTGTTGTGGAAGGTAGGGGTGGGGTGGGTGGTTTGATTCGTGTGGTTGTATTTGTGTTTTGTTTTGTTCTATTTTCTTTTGTTTTGTTTTATTCCATCGTTTCATTTTTTGTAATCTGTTATGTTTCGGGTTTGTCTGTTTTTATTTGTGATATGGGTTTGGAGTATCCGCGTGGTGTGCTTTTTTTTCTATTAATTTTTATATTATGTTATCATTTTGCTGTTGTTTTCAGGGTGCCTGATTTTTGGGTTTGCTGTTTTTTGCGTTTGTTGTCTTGTTGTATGTTTTGGTTGTGGTTGTTGATAGTGTTGGTTGTTTTGTATGTGGTTGTTCTGTTCTTCATGTTTGTAGTATGTGATTTGTTCTGTTTGTGTGCTTTTTTAATGTATATGTTGGTGATATCGGTTCTGTTTTTGGCGGTGAGCGTTGCTACATTTTTTATTTTGTTTTTGATATTTTATTTTTTTTATATTGTTGGGCGTATTCTTTTTTTTTGTTTGTTTTTGTTGTGTGCTTGTTTCTTTGGTGATGAAATGTGTGTGCTCATGTCGGCAATTATTGCAGCTGAGTACTGTTGGGATTGTTTTTAATTAACAGATGAACACCTAACTAAGTTCTGATAGAGGTTGATGTCTTTAGATTGCTTTTATGGGTTTTATTTTATTTTTGTTTTGTGTGTTTGATTATGTGAGTTGTTGTGTTCTAGTTAGTGTGAGTGATTGGGGGGTGAGGGTGGGTGGTTATTGGGTTTTAGTATTTATGTTTTCATTGATTTTTGAGGTTGGTTGTGTTAATTTATATTTTGGTTATTTTATGTATAGATTTATATTTTGGTTTATGTTATTTAGTTTAGTTTATTTTATTTTTATATAAATTTTTTAGTTTTTTTATGTGAGTTTTGTATTGTTATTTTATTTGTATTTCTTTTGTTTGGATGTTTTTATAGTTATTGCTTATTAATAGTATTTTATTTTGAGTTATGTTTTAGCTGTTTGAGTGCTTTATTCGTTATTTCTATCTTTTTTGTTGTTGCTTAATCTTCTGTGTTTTTGTTTTGGGGTGTAAGCGATAATGTTATGAGTGATGCGATATACGTGAGGGTGTTAGTGTAGTTTATCGAATCGATTCTTTGTGCACACACGGAATGTTTATGCTTTATTTTTGCCGATTTCTGGTGAATTAAGATGTATGAAGGGTTTTAAACATTATAATATAGGCACTATATATATGATTGTAGGTAGTTAGGTTATTGTGTAGGGTTTTGTTATGTGGAGATGTTATTACTAATATATGAGTATTTATTATTTTGTATATTTTAGAGTTTTAGGATTGGTATAGGGGGGTGTT
>JABUQX010047181.1:22500-37500 GCA_015478945.1 Trachelipus rathkii
TCATACTGAACAGTTGGACAAAATATTCACTCAAACAATTTCATTTTACCTTCCTTGTTAAATTTCCCTTTTTCCATATTTCTCTAAGATCACTTACTTGACATTTTTTCACCCTTTCCTTATCATGAATCTCTTCTTTCATCCCCCCCGAAAGCCTCAATATCTATCCTAAAGTATCGAAAGACTGTAGTTTCGGTTTATATTTTCCAACCTATATTTTATATTTACATTTTCCATACCTTCGTCTTATTTGAGATTTGCAAAAAAAAAAAAAAAAAAAAAAAAAAAAAAAAAAAATCAACAACTCACCCGTCAAATTTTTCTATCGAATCATTCACCAACACAGTATCGTGTGCAGGTAATAGAGCGTTGATCTCTCAATTACCATCTATGATTGTACATATCAGCTACTTTCCCAAACTATACTACTTATAAAAGTATTAAGCAACCATGGAGTCATAACATACCCGTCCGAGACCTATTCCTACTTTAAACAACTTTCCTTCCTTCCTCCTTTTAACATTAAGGCACGCTCCACAGTTTAAATAAAATTATTTAATAGCATTTAACAATATTCGATCTACTCGACAACTTTCTAATACTTTCCTCTTTCAACTCTGTCAAAAGCCCTTTCCAAATCAACAAAGCATACAAAAACGTCTCTTTTCTTTTCTGAGTATTTCTCTGCCAGAAGTTTCAAGGTGAACACCTGATCCATACGTCCTCGACCAACCCTAAAACCACATTGTTCTTCTCCAATCTGTTTGTTCGTTATACTCTTAACATTTTTAAAAAATAATTGTATATTTATTTTACCTACTTGCTACTTTCAATAAATATTTTCCTCTGTAATTAGGTTAGGTTAGGTTAGGCAAACTGCTTTTTGTCGCCCTTACTTTTATAAAGTGGAACAAGACAGGAGTCTTGCCAATCTTGCAGTACCTCGCGACTTTTCCAGCAAACAGAGAATAATCTATCTTGTCATCTATTCAAAGACAATATTATCCACTTTTTTAACATTTCTACTTCCATGATATCCAAACCCCGAAGATTTTCCTCATTTCGCTTTCTTCAAGTTATTCATAACTTCATCATTCTTAGTAACATGTTCTACATTTTCACTCCCACATTTTCACTCCTAATATCCTCCTCAGTAGTAGGGAGTGAATTCCGGACACAAATGACCGCGACCTTTTTTGACCTTTTCTGACCGCGACCTTTTTTGAGCTCGAATTTTTACCTGACCTTGACCTTTTTTGGCCTTGACCTTTTTTTAGGCCAACCATTTGGTCTTCCATGGGTCAATTTTGGCCCACGGTATTTTTTGAGACCCGGATTTTTGAGACCCGGATTTTTTTGAGAACCCAAATTTTGAGAATCCGGATTTTTTGAGAACCCGGATTTTTTTTGAGAACCGATAATTTTTTTTGGAGAACCCTAAATTTTTTGGCAACCCTCAATTTTTTTGAGAACACCCTAATTTTTTGGCAACCCTAATTTTTTGGCAACCCTAATTTTTTAATGGCAAACCCTATTTTTTGCAAACCCTTCGAAAGAAGGTTGCGCAAAACGTTGCGTCAAGCAGCCGTTGTACGTACCCCCACCCAATTTTTTCGACCAACCCTTTGGTCTTGCCATGGGTCATTTTATGGCCCACGGTATTATTTTGGCAACCCTAATTTTTTGGCACCCTAATTTTTTGGCAACCCTAATTTTTTGCAACCCTTCGAAGAAGGGTTGCGCCAAACGGTTGCGGTCAGCAACCGTTGTACGTATTGCCCCCTATTTTACGCCCCCCTAATTTTTTCGACCATGGGTCAATTTTGCCCACGCTAATTTTGGGAACCCTTTTATGGGGCTTTAGCCCCGTTTATTGATGTCCTTAACGATTGTTTTGACCATGATATTTTCGGCCTTGGACCTTGCCAGATACATGGGTCATTTTTTTGCCCACGGACAATTTTTTGCCCACTCGTGCCCACCCGTCACATATTTCGTTCCCTAACTTGTACGCATGTATGGACATACCCTAACTTGAACACCTACACACGTGCGCGTGCGCGCACACACAACACACACACACACACACACACACACACACACACACACACACACACACACACACACACACACACACTTACACTTATACAACACATTCACTATGACACTTATACACACATTCACTATGACACTTACATTTACCCATAGACACTTACATTTACACTTATACACACGTACAAACACACTGCCAACCCTTTGGTCGTCCATGGGTCAATTTTGACCCACGGTATTTTTTTGTCCTTCCTTTTAAGGGACTTAGCCCTTTTTTTGAATGCCTTAACTTGTTTGACCATGATATTTCGCCTTTGACCTTGCCATATACCATGGGTCAATTTGACCCACGCTTAACTTGATGGCTTTGATGGTTCCCAACCACCGTAAGAAGTATCTAGTGATATAAGTAGTAGGGGAGTCATTTTGCACGTGTTGGTCATTTTGACCACAGCTCCCAGGAACCTACCTGAGGCATTTTTGAGCCCAATTTTTTACCTGCCCTTGACCTTTTTGGCCTTGACCTTTTTGGGGGCTTTGACCTTTTTTGAGCCGACAAATTTTGTTCTGCCCTTGACCTTCTTTGGCTTGAACCTTTTGGGACTTTACCTTTTATTTTCGAACCAAACCTTTGATCTTTCCATGGGTCATTTTTGGCCCACGGTATTTTTTGAGAACCCTAATTTTTTGGCAACCCTAATTTTTTGAGAACCCTAATTTTTTGAGAACCCTAATTTTTTGAGAACCCTAATTTTTTGAGAACCCAAATTTTTTGAGAACCCTAATTTTTTGGCAACCCTAATTTTTTTGGCAACCCTAATTTTTTGGACAACCCTATCGAAGAAGGGTTGCGCCAAAAGGTTGCGCGTCAGCAACCGTTGTACGTATTACCCCTCTTTTATGCCCCCTAATTTTTTCGAACCGTGGGCCATTTTTGCCCACGGTAATTTTTTGGCTAACTTTTAGGGGTTAATGCCCTTTTTGATGTCTTACCTTGTTTTTGACCATGAATATTTTGCATTAACCTTGCCAATAATACCATGGGTCATTTTTGCGCCAACGCCAATTTTTCTGGCACTCGTGGACCACTCCGTCACATAATTCGTTCCTAACTTGTAACGCATGTATGGCCTACCCTAACTTGAACACTACACACGTTGCGCGTGCGCCACACACACACACCACAACACAAACACACACACACACACACACCACACACACACACCACACACACACACACTTACACTTATACACACATCCACTATGAACTTATACACACATTCACTATGACACTTACATTTTACCCATAGACACTTACATTTTACACTTATACACACGTGCGCGTGCGCACACACATACACACCCTTGACAGATACCATGGGTCAATTTTTGCCCACGGTAATTTTTGTCCCTTTCTTTAGGGACTTAGCCCTTTTTTGTTGTCTTAACCTTGTTTGACCATGATATTTCGTCAATTAACCTTGCCATAAACCATGGGTCAAATTTTGACCCACGCTAACTTGAAGGCTTTGATTGTTCCCAATCACCGTAAGAAGTACCTAGGGATGTTCCTATTTAGTCGTACATGATTAGTATTAGATGAGTGCCAGTTGAGTGCCAGGTGAGTGCCAAGTGAGTGCCAATGAAGTGCCAATGAGTGCCAAGTGAGTGCCAATCGAGTGCCAAGTGAGTGCCACACAAATGCCAAGTGAGTGCCACATAGTGCCACTGTATTGCCAACTTTTTTCAAGCCCTTTTACTAGCCTCCCCTGAATCCTAGAATAGCCTAAATTATGGGGGTGTTTCTACCCCTAGGTAATAAGGTATGAGGACTCGATTGGTGTACATTACAAACTGCTAGATGCTTCCTACTATGAGTTAGTATTTTTCTAACACTTATAAGCATGACAGAATATATATTCTAAAGAGTTTACACAGTTGAGATAGTGATCGCAAACGTTTACGAGTCAGAGTCCGCGTCCAGAAGGTCACCCATCCCGAAAACCGCCGGCCGCGTGCGCCGCGCAGGCGCAAAAATTACCGCCGTAACCGCCGCCTCGCGTGCGCCGCATGAGGCGCAATATTTTCCGCGTAGACCGTCGCGCGCGTGCGTCCGCAGACGCCAAAATTCCCGCGTGAACGAAAAATATGATATCAATGTAAAATTTTCAAAGAACTTTCATTTCAAATATACCAAAAATCATTGAGTATTTACCTAACATATTGTACGAAAATTTTATAAAAAACCAAATAATACTTTTTTTTTTACATACTTAAAGCAAGTAAAGGCAGTAAAACAATAAGGGTGGTTAATTACCTAACATCCTAGGGGATTATATGCTTTTGTTTTACTGCTTTACGCTTTAACTCTCTGCTTTACTGCTTTTATACTCTCCTGCTTACTCGCTTTAAACATTTCTGCAATAAATGCTTTAATTTTTGCTTTACTGCTGAAACCTTTGCTAGACTGCTTTTCCCCAACAGGTTGACTCCTTTAACTTTCTGCTTTTACTGCTTTAACTTTCTGCGTCTTACTGCTTTAACTTTCTGCTTTACTGCTTTACTCATAACATTACATACATTAAGGCAGTAAGCCAGTAACAAACATAAGAGGGTGTTACCTACACCTTATGGGGCTTAGTAATGCTTTTGTTTTACTGCTTTAAACTGCTTTAACTTTCTGCTTTACTGCTTTAACTTCCTGCTTTACCGCTTTAACTTTCTGCTTTACTGTTTTAACTCATAATATTTATTAACATTAATTTTTCTTTTTATATTTTTTTATTTTTGTTTTATTTACTTTTTATTTATTATTTTTTATTTATTATTTTCTAATTTTTATTATTTGTTTTAATACTTTTTATTTTTAAATTGTAATGTGAAAGAAAAACACACAGAGTTTCTGTTTTATCAACATTTTATTTTAATAAAATTTCGTACAATTTTTTAAAACATATATTTTACTGTTTTACAACTTTAAATTAAACTCATTAATTCATTATCTAACTTGAAGAGTAATGGATGTGGAGAAATTTAACGTTCCGAAGTCACCGCTACAATGTTCTTGGTAGCTGGGCCAACTAGGATGTGGTAAAACCTTTCTATTATTAAATATTTTAAAGGAAATGGAGATTTTTGAACAAACCCCTGTAAAAATAATATGGTGTTATAATGTTTATCAAGAAAAATTTTAAAGAATATAAAGATGTGATTCAATTTCATGAAGGCATATACGATATTAGATCGCTGGACAATATACAAAGCCACAAAATTATTGTATTAGATGATTTAATGCACAAATTGAATTTGGAAATAGCAGAAGCGTTCACAGTTTATTCCCACCATCTAAATATCTCTGTGTTTTTCATAACATAGAATATTTTTCATCAAAGCAAGCATATGCGAAGTGTTTCTTTAAACACACATTATTTACTGTTGTTTGGCCAGAGAAGAGACATGAGTCAAATTAATGTATTGGCAACTCAAATGTTTCCTCTTCAAAGGAAAGAGTTCTTAAAAGTATATAAAGAGGTTACTTTCAATTCCCCACGGTTATTTGATGTGTGAACTTCACCCCAAAAACACGCACAGAGTGCTGCTCCGTACCAACATTCTGCCCTATGAGATAGAAACTTTATACATACCTGAATAATGAGTGCTACTAGTTGCAAAGTATTTACCTCTTATAAAAAAATTTAAAAGCTGAAACCATCTGAGAAAAACGTAAACTAATTAGGGAGGATGAGAAATTCATCCAGTGTGTATGTGAAGTCTGTTTAAATCTTATAAAAGGAAATGTTCCTTTAAACAGGCCTCAGAAGGTAAAGCTACGTCGTTATAGAAACATCATTAAAAAAACTCTCCCTCAACATTAAAAATTTGAAAAATAAAAAGAAGTTACTACAGAGAGGGGGAGGAGTATTCCTGCCATTACTCTTCTCCGTTATAGCTCCCCTGATAACTAAGTGGTTGTCCGCATAATGAAGAAGGTTGCTGTACTTCCATATAATGAGTATGAGAAAATGAAGTATAATAATACAGCATCTGTACAGAATTCAGTTCCTCAGATTCATCATTCACAACCTCAATATGGACAGTTATTGCCGCACACTGCGCAAAATCCACAATCACAGTTTCATCATTCACAACCCCCATACACGCAGATATTGCCCAACAACAATGGCATTGACATTAACCTCTTTCAAACTCAGGCAGCAACAGTTGCAACCAAACAGAATCCTTAATATTGTGAAAACGAACTCATTACTTTTCGCAGCCTCTAACCTCCTAGCTTATATGAATCCTAAAGTTTGAACAGATAACGCAAATATGAGAAAGCAAGTGTACAGGAATATTAGAATTCAGACATTAACACCATGAGAAAACGCATCTATACCAGGATGCCATAACAAAATTTGATAGATCTTAAAGACTTGCACCTACATCCAACCTTACGTATCCCGGTAACGATGATGTAGAATATACCTAATGAAGTAAAACTGAAGTGAAAAATGAAGATAAATTTAAAAATATCCTAGAGGAGAGCTTACCTAATAGAGTGCGTAAATCAGGAATAGCTTTATATAATATTTTAAAAGACCAATTAACCTTTGAATGAAGCCGGACAGATCGTAATTGATGATGAAATAGTTAAAGGCTCAAATATTGTGGATTTGATAGCTGATCTCTCACGTAACTGGAAGAAAGGACCTGTAAAAGGATGGAATGATATCAAACAAGAACTTCAGACTATTAATTTTCCCAGAAGTTTAATCTTAAATACAAGCCGATTAGCAGACTTAGATAATATCCCCGTTCGCCAAGACCTTGATTCAAGTCCAATCAGGCACTTCCTTACGCATGACATATAAATTTTAAAACGGTTACCACTGAAGAGTGTAGAATACACCATGAAGTAAGTGGCTTAAATACGGATATGTATTTCATATATACTTTAGTTGTAATTGTTTGGTATAATAATGTATTTTTATAATCTTTTTTCTCTTTCTTTCCGTGACCTATATTCACATTTTTGTGAACATATATATATATATATATATATATAATATATATATATATATATATATATATATATATATATATATATATATATATATATATATATATATATATATATATATATATATATATATATAATATATATATAACGCTTACACGTGTGTCAGTAGACAACATGGAGTCGAAGGAGGTAGTTGATAAGTATTACTTCAATCTGAGGGAGCCAAATAGTTTTGGGGGTTTCACTAGGTTTGCTTTAAGGTATCCTAATATTGAGAAAAAAAGAGTTAAAAGCATATTTGGAGGGTGAAGAGGCATTTACTCTACATAAACCTGTAAGAAAAAAATTTCCTACACGGAAAACCATATCTCCGCAGCTCGATAGCGTTTGGCAGTTAGATTTATCGGAAATGATTAAATACAGCTCTTATAATGAAGGTTTTCAATATATACTTTTTACAATTGACGTATACTCTAGATCAGTGGTGCCCAACCCGTAGCCCGCGGGCAACATGTTGCTCGCGTACCGTTCTAATGTGGCTCGCGACTCGCGTATTCAGATTTATCACGCATATTAAAAATTAAATAATTTTAGAAATTATATATATATATATATATATATATATATATATATATATATAATATATATGATATATATATATATATATTAATATATATATTATATATATATAATATATAATAGTATATATATATATATATATAATATATATATATATATATATATATATAACTGATCTATAGTCTTCTGCCCTTAGAGACTACGGGAGTCTTGTGTGGTAGCGCTTGACATATCTAAGGCTTCTTACAGGGTATGGCATGCGTCGCTACTCTCTAAACTACCTTCCTTTTGGATATCCTCCTTCGTTTTGCTTACTATTGTCTAGTTTTATTTCAGATTGGTCCAATTCAGCTCTTGTTGATGGAGCAACCTCTCTTTCTCCTTTCTTGTTAATTGTGGTGTTCCTCAGGGTTCTGTTTTATCTCCAACTTTATTCCTACTTTTCATCAACGATCTTCTTAGCTGGACTTCTAACTCTGTTCACCCCTGTACCGATGACTAAACTCTCTATTCCTCTCCTCATTTCAAATGTGCTCCCTTGTTTGTATCTAGAGTTGCCTCTCGTCTATAGCTTTCCTCTTTAATTCTTGAAGATCTGGTAGGGATTTCTCAATGGTGTTACCAACTTTTTGAAAACTCAACTTCTTCATATCTCCCTCTCTAAAACACCTCCCAACTTTCCTATCCCCTTCGACGGCTCTAATGTTTCACCTGTAAACAACATAAATATTCTTGGACTGAACATAAATAGTGAATTGTCTTGGAGCCTCATATGAAATCGTTTGCTAAAATGGTTCTATGAAGCTGAGAAATTCTTGTTCAGAATTGCGCGAATTTTTTCTTCCGCTCAGTTACTCCAGTTATAGAGTCTTGTTCGCCCCTGTATTGAATAATGTTTCCCAAATTTGGGATGGATCCGGTTCCCCCTCCTTTTGGATAGTGTTGAGGCTATGGCTAAGAGACTAATAAACTGTCCAATACTTTCTATCCTCGACTATCTTTCCTCTGCGAGTTGATATTGTCCCAATCTCTTTATAGGTACTTAAAACGGCAGTGCTCGAAGACAATTGATCTCACCACATTTCCTCACCACTGCGTCGCCCTCGTAAAACAAGAAGTGCGAACGTGCCTTACTCTCACTTGAACTATTGTGGTGAATATTGATACTTCAAAGTTTTACTGCATTGTGGGTGCCTCTTCTTTCCAGCCACAATTTGGTTTTGTTGAACTAATTGCCCTCATCCATTTTCCTGCAGTATTCAATCTTCTCTCTTTAAGTCTCGCGTTAACGCACACCTGAGGGAACTTGCATTAGACAAGGGATTGGGTGAATTTTAATTTCGCTTATGTTTTTCGCCTTTCATTCTTTTTTGTATTTTTGTTTTTTTTTTCCTCCTTTGGAAAAGGGCCCTGTCCGTGAATGGTGGCATCGTATATATATATATATATTATATATAATATATATATATATATAATATATATATATATATATATATATATATATATATATATATATATACATAAATATATATATATATATATATATATATATATATATATATATATATATATATATATATATAATATATATATATATATATAATATATATATATATATATATATATATATATATATATATTATATATATAATATATAATATATATATATTATTATTATATATATAATATATTATATAATATAATATAATAATTACTGATTATTATTGGAAATGATTAAATACAGCTCTTATAATGAAGGTTTTCAATATATACTTTTTACAATTGACGTATACTCTAGATACTTGTGGTTGAGGCCAATAAAAGATAAAAGATCAGCTACAGTTACCGATGCTGTACTTGAAATTATAGAGGACGAGCGGAGAACACCCAAATCATTTTGGACAGATTCAGGAATGGAATTCAAGGGCGAGAGTTTCAGGAGATGCTCTGGGAGTATGGTATAAGCTATTACAATACATTTTCCGTAAACAAAGCGGCAATAGTTGAAAGAGTCCAACGTACTATTAAAGAACGCATAGGCATAGATATTTTATCTAAAATGAATACTTTTAATATATTGATATACTGACGACTGGCTATTTCTTAAACAGGGTCTTACCAATAGAACTATAAAGTACAACTTCCTTTAGAGATAATGTCCAAAACTAGGGACGTATGGCGCAATATGATGAAAAAGAAAACAAAATAAATAGATAATTCAGGAATAATAGGGTAACGATTGATGTAAGAGTTATCTCGAAAGAATTGATAAGGTAGAAAACCGGATATGAATCGGGTGGAACTACGGAAGTTTTTTAAAGTCCCACAATATCCAGCCATTCTATGCATGATAGTTTAAAGTTATATTATCTGGGAAGATTTAAATGGTGAAAAAATAATGGCGGATTTATAAACAGGAATACAAAAAGTAGGTTCAATCCTGTAACTCAATGAATATAAAAATTGAAAAATAATTAGCTACGAGAGTTGTAAAGGAAAATAAAGCGTTTACTGTGAAATGGAGGGGATATCACTGCCAAGTTTAATACTTATATAAAAGCAAGTGAGTTAAGAATCATTAATCAGTTGTCATTATAATCATGGAGAGTGTAGATCAACTTTTATATAACTCTGCCTTCTTCAGCCTCCTTGGATTTACATCCTGATAATAAACTCTCGGATTTTACAACTGTGCTAAAATGAATCCTGTACAACCTTGAAGAGAGGCATACGAAAAGTAGGATTATGTGAAATGATATTCAAATACGGACATAGAAAATTTGCCTCACGAACTATTCTGGATGACGGTGTACAGAAGTGTAGAATGTGTTGAAACTATATTACAAGCGGAAGGTACTCGTTTTCTGAAAAGAACTACAATTGCCAAAAAGCTGAATACGACCACATTTGCTACAAAAGAATACTTCATTGAAGAATTTGTTCTGCGACGGTCTTATTTTAAATCGGTGCCTGCTATTTTTAGTCATTTAAACGTTCTCTTTGATATGAGTATTATGTGTAAGGATCTGGTATACAAAACTGAAATGCGTACCTATGAAGATAAAGTAATAATATCTTTAAGTTCAAAACCTACGAGACCGGGACATGTTTTTTTCTCGAACGATCACCATGGCAGCGTAAACATATTCGTAGACGTGATGCTGAGTTGGATATACTTCATGATATCCCTACTATGTTGAAAAGGGTTATACTATCTGTGGAGAATAACCGCATGACTCCACATGAACAAAAAGATGAAGCAGATCGAGTACTTTGCATTATACATGTTACCCCATCCGAGATGGCCCCCCTTTTCCAAATCCCAAATCCCGGTATGCTTATGTTATATACAAATATAATTGAGTATCAATATGTAGGTAATACTAAAGCTCCTTTATTAAGAGTAGTATATTTTCCCAAAGAGAGTAAAGTTATAACATTCCCTAATGTTCATTATCTACCTCTGAATAGATCAAATTTTGACTCTGTACGCGTGCATATAAAAGATGTAGAAGGAAATCCTTTTCCCTTTACACACGGTGCATTGTTATAGCAGTTCCATATTAAGAAAGAAACAGATGCAGTATTAAGCTTAATGAATATATAAGAGGTGTATGTCAATAATATTTTCATTCATGTAACATACCCACAGTGATAAGGATAGTATAAGAAAGATCTCCTGTAATAAGGAACGAAGAAGGGTATTCAGGGGAACAAAAATGCAGAGGGGGTATGGCCTTGGTGGATTTTTTTGCCAAGCTATGGAGAAGTGCAAGGCCTTTACTCAGGAAAGGCGGGGAATATATAGGTAAAAAAAGCTATAAGAACAGGTTTGCATACTATTCAAGATATTGCTGCAGGAAATAATCCTCGTGCAGCATTAAAAAGACGTATAGCGATGTTTTAGATGAGATGTTGGATGATGTTAAGCGTAAAATAAGACGTAAAATGTCAGGACAAGGTCGAGGGAACAAGAAGATTGTCATAAAGAAAAAGACTAAGCGGAAAAAACCTCTAAAGAAAAAATGTATTGATGTATTTGCTATTTAATTACTAACTGATAACTTTTTTACGATGTGTGTATATAAGTAAGGTTTTACATGAAAATGTTCATTATACGGCCAGAGCTCGCACATGCAAGATGCATTTCCTTCATCCTTCTAGTCCTGATTGCTGTAAGGAGTGAATTGGATCTCTTCTCAATGAACCCTACACAGATTAGCGTTAGCGAGTCCAACTTTATCAGTATTAATCCTCTGCATTGAATTACCAATACAGATGTTCCTCTAGAGTTCAATATTCCAGGCACTTCTGATCAGTACTTAGATCCCTCTAATGTGTTTTTATATGTAAAAACGAAATTGACAAAACCTGATGGTACAGATTTTCCTACGGGTGATGACCATATAGTATATACAGAATCAAATTTCCTGTATACATGTTTCACCCAGGTTAAAGTCTATCTTAACGGAACTTCACTAGGTGCATCAGCGGCTAATTATCCTTATAGAAGCTATATAGAACATTTGTTTAAATTATTCAGGACGCATCTAACAATCTCATTCTCAAAATCATGTGGATTTTTTATAGCTTCAAAGATAAGCTGCAACATATAGATAAACGCAGCTAAAGTCATAAATAATAACTTATGATTTTTAACGGTCGATTAAATGGCAGATATCTTCTCTTCAGAAAGACTCATTCTACCATCTGTAGATACTAGAATCATTTTATCACGGTCGAATCCTAAATTTGCCTTAAAATAAAAAGTAAGCCCCACTGTCTACAGCCTGTAAAATGTCAGAACCTGTTTTCACTGTTGGAGGCTTATCTCATATGTACCACGAAAAGTGAAATTATCAACCACGAGCGTCATTTTGGCGGAAATTGAAATTCGCTTTTTGGAATACTACACAGCAAAGTACCTATTAAAGAGAGTTGAAACGCAAGATTATTTAAATTTCACTCAAGGATTAATCGACGTATCAATATCCCTAACATTGTGAAACGGAAATTTACCACAGAAAGTAATATAGGTGATTGTGGACATGAAGCCTACTCCGGAATTAATTAAAAAGTCCACCGCTATAAATTCAACACTTTCGGACTTGGGGTATCAAGTTTACATGTGAATGGACTGCCTCACGGACGTGATTATGAAATGTTATACAACGAGACGCTATACTCTCACGTACTCGACTTTTTTACGACTTAATAGCCAATACTGTATCATGTAATGATAGCGGGACAGGGTTTAAATCTTGAAGAATACGCAAAGAATAGTAATTTATACGCCTATGATCTTACTGCCGACCTTTCAGCTTGTAACGCCTATCATTTAAACATTTTGAGAAAGGGCACCCTAGGAGCTAAATCATCTCATTTTGAACGATTCTACAATCCCCATCACTGCAGTGGTTCCTATCTTGAGCATCTCACTCATTGAATTGACAGAGTACGCAAACGTACTTTTGAATTAATTAAAGATGAATGAAGCGGAAAAATTAAAATCGGTGGTTTAAAAATGACCTCGCTTTTAGGCGTGTTTGCTATATAACGAAATAAACTCTGTAAAGTTGGAGAAGGATACCTGCTTCATATTCAATACAATGCCTCGTCACATCACCTCAACAGGACATTGGATTTCCGTTTATAGAGCAAAAAAACGATACTGTTCACATAATTGATTCTTTGAACTTAAATTTATATTGAATAATCATTATATTACCTTATTTTTAAAAATATAATAATGTAAGTTGTGTAAAAACTATGTCTTACCCTGTTCAACCCTTATATTCCAATTTATGTGGAGTCTATTGTATTTATTTCATTCTACGTTTTTATAAACAGGAAGTTATCATTATCTGGTCAAGATATCTGAAGCTAAAAATTTGTATGTCAATGATTTTATAGTTTTTCTGATTATGTAATAAATGCTTTAAAATGAAAAAAACGCGATTTTACTTCCCTTAAAACCCGAATAGGTAAAAGGTTTTAAATAAAATTGTATACGAAATTTTAATTAACATTCTACGTCTTATTGCCACAAAACTCTGTGTTTTATTCTTACAATACAATTAAAATAAAAAGTAATTAAAAACAAAAATAAATAGAAATAATAAATAAAAAATAATAAATAAAAAGTAATAAAACAAAAAATATAAGAAAAACATATGTTAATAAATATATGAGTTAAACAGTTAAAAGCAGATAAGTTAAAGCAATAAAGCAGAAAGTTAAAGCAGTAAAGCAGAAAGTTAAAGCAGTAAAGCAGTAAAACAAAAGCATACTAATCCCCATAGGTGTTAGGTAACACCTCTATTGTTTTACTGCTTTACTGCTTTAAGGTATGTATGTATATGAGTTTAAAGCAAGTAAAGCAGAAAGTTTAAAGCATAAAGCAGAGTTAAGGGCAGTAAAGCAGAAGTTAAAGCGTAAAACATGAGTAAGCAGTAAGCAAAGAGTTAAAGCAGTAAAGCAAAAAGTTAAAGCAGTAAAGCAGAAAGTTAAAGCAGTAAAGCAGAGAGTTAAAGCAGTAAAGCAGAGAGTTAAAGCAGTAAAGCAGTAAAACAAAAGCATACTAATCCCCTAGGTGTTAGGTAATAACACCTCTATTGTTTTACTGCTTTACTGCTTTAAGGTATGTAAAGTATATGTTTTTAATAAAATTTCGTACAATTGTAGTAAAAATGAATGACTCATAGTATATTTGAAACGAAATTCTTTGAATAGTTTACATTGATACCATATTTATCGTTCACGCGGTAATATTGCGTCCTGCGGGGCGCACGCGGCGGTCGGTTACGCGGAAATATTGCGCCTGCGGGCGCACGCGGCGGCGGTTACGCGGTAATTTTGCGCCTGCGGGCGCACGCGGCGGCGGTTTCGCGGATGGGCTGACCTTCGGACGCGGACTCTGACTCGTAAACGTTTGCGATCACTATCTCAACTGTGTAACTCTTTAGATATATATTCTGTCATGCTATAAGTGTTAGAAAAATACTAACTCATAGTAGGAAGCATCCTAGCAGTTGTAATGTACACCATCGAGTCCTATACTTATTACTAGGGTAACCACCCATATTAGGCCTATTCTAGGATCAGGGGAGGCTAGAAAAGGCTTGAAAAAAGTGGCACTCAGTTGGCACTATGTGGCACTCACTTGGCACTATGTGGCACTCACTTGGCACTCATTGGCACTCACTTGGCACTCATTGGCACTCATTGGCACTCACTTGGCACTCACCTGGCACTCATCTAATACTCATAGAATAATCATAGAACACTAATAGACATCCCTAGGTACTTTCTTCGGGATTGGGAACCATTAAAGCCATCAAGTTAGCGTG
>JABUQX010047182.1:0-31032 GCA_015478945.1 Trachelipus rathkii
TTTATTATTTATAATTAAAACACAGTGACTTTATTTAAAATATGTTGTAAAATAATGTATATACAAATTATAAAGGAAGGAATACATTTAAATCTTTTTGTAGCTCCGCAATAATACAATTTGTGGACGACGCTTTCCTTCTCAAAATGTCTCGTATTTGAATATTTGTTTATTTCATAATTTTAAGAAATGGATAATAAAAGACTATTTGAATTAGTAAATATGTTAATATATTGTATAATATTATTATTTGATTACTTGTAAGTGTTTAAAGTTAATTTAATAAGCCTATATAATTTATAAAGCTTTTCTTACATTTTAAAGGATTTGAACGTTCTCCGTCATTAAAAGTTTCGTTTTAATTTATCTTGTATAAATAGTATTTAAAGATTTCTAAAGCCTAAATAATTAATTTTAAGATATAAATAGTAGTAATAAGTCATTTCTGTTGTTCATAAAAGGAATATTATTGATAAGAATAATATTAGGCGTTTAAACATTATTTTGAGTTTGTAAATACTTCCATTTTCTTTAGCTATTAAAATTAATTTAGTTACCCTTTATTTTCTAAGAAGTATGAATAATTTCGACTTGTTTCAATAAAATTAATTTCTTTAGACTATATGATTAATATTTAAGAATCATTTTAAACCGATTAGTATTTTAGTTATTCAAACTTCTCTAGGGATTATAAGAGGCACGAGATTTGATGATTTTAAGCAGCGGCTGGAGTTCTTCTCCAGACGTTCCCCCGAGCTACCTGTGGTTACTAGTAGCTCAACCCCTACTCATTCTGTGGTTACAGGTGATTAGGCCCCTCTCTAGGCGGTGGTTACTGCCGAACAAGGCCCTCAGCCTTTCCCTACTGAACTTGTGGTTACTCGTTCCCAAGCTCACCTCGAGCTTCCCTCGGACTACCTGTGGTTACTAGTAGTTCAACCCCTATACATTCTGTGGTTACAGGTGGATAGGTCCCTCTTAGACGGTGGTTACTGTCGAAACACAGCCCTCAGCTGTTCCCATATTGAACTTGTGGTTACTCGTTCCCAAGCTCACCTCGAGCTTCCCTCGGACTACCTGTGGTTACTAGTAGTTCAACCCCTATACATTCTGTGGTTACAGGTGTATAGGCCCCTCTTAGACGGTGGTTACTGTCGAAACACAGCCCTCAGCTGTTCCCATATTGAACTTGTGGTTACTCGTTCCCAAACTCACTTCGAGTTTCACTAGGGCTATCTGTGGTTACTAATAGCTCAACCCCTATACATTCTGTGGTTACAGGTGTATAGGCCCCTCTTAGACGGTGGTTACTGTCGAAACACAGCCCTCAGCTGTTCCCATATTGAACTTGTGGTTACTCGTTCCCAAACTCACTTTGAGTTTCACTAGGGCTATCTGTGGTTACTAATAGCTCAACCCCTATACATTCTGTGGTTACAGGTGTATAGGCCCCTCTTAGACGGTGGTTACTGTCGAAACACAGCCCTCAGCTGTTCCCATATTGAACTTGTGGTTACTCGTTCCTAAACTCACTTCGAGTTTCACTAGGGCTATCTGTGGTTACTAATAGCTCAACCCCTATACATTCTGTGGTTACAGGTGTATAGGCCCCTCTTAGACGGTGGTTACTGTCGAAACACAGCCCTCAGCTGTTCCCATATTGAACTTGTGGTTACTCGTTCCCAAACTCACTTCGAGTTTCACTAGGGCTATCTGTGGTTACTAATAGCTCAACCCCTATACATTCTGTGGTTACAGGTGTATAGGCCCCTTAGACGGTGGTTACTGTCGAAACACAGCCCTCAGCTGTTCCCATACTGAACTTGTGGTTACTCGTTCCCAAGCTCACTTCGAGCTTCCCTCGGACTACCTGTGGTTACTAGTAGTTCAACCCCTATACATTCTGTGGTTACAGGTGTATAGGCCCCTCTTAGACGGTGGTTACTGTCGAAACACGGCCCTCAGTCGTTCCCGTATTGAACTTGTGGTTACTGGTTCCCAGGCTCACTTCGAGTCTGGATTATTATTAAACAAGGCAACAAGCTTCCCGTTAACTTTAATCTGAGCTCATCTGTCATTACGCTGTCTATTTATTCTTCCTAACAGGCTCGTTCATATGTTAATCTGTGCTTGGACCTATCACGCTTACTCCGAAGTTACCATCCACGCTCACTCAATCGATTAGGACAAATTCTACGAGGACTAATTTATTACAAACCTACCACGCTACCGTTTTTGTGTCAATAAAGTATTATATTTGAATAAAGTCATTGCTAATAAAGATTTTTCTTATCCTGTCACCTGAAATTTGCTTTGTCTATAATCTTAAAACTTACATTTGGTGGCAGCGGTGGGACAATCGCACAGTAGACAATCGCACAGTATTAGCTTTGCTAGACAGGTGACAGGTAGTTAATAATAAATTTCAGTAGTAATAAATAACGTTAATAATAAATTTTAATAGTAAAAGTAACGTAAATAATAAATTTTAATAGTAAACTTGTATTAAAGATAAAAATAAATAAAAATGGCGATAAATCAAAGACTATTAAAGAAAATTCAAAGGAAATTACTGCTAATGATAGTAATTAAAATCATAACAACACTACAATCAAATAATGATAATGATCTTGTTAATAATCTTAACGAAAATGATATCCTTTTTAAAGCACTAGTTCATAACTACTTGAGAAAATTAAGAATTGTTCATGCACGCAAAAGAAATACGATAATTGTTTTTCTAAATGAGACTGAACCTTTTCAAGGAAAGAAAAGAAAAAGAAAGAAAAAGAAGTTAGTTCAAATAAACAATAGTTATAGTAGTCATACTAATAATGAAAATTTTGAGAATAATGATTTTAATGATATTAATAATACAAAGGATAGTGGTAATATAGACAATACTGATAATGATGATTACAATATTAAATGGTATAAAGTTGATAATTATATTTTCTATAGCGATGATGAGAATAATAGCGATAATAATAATATTAATGATAACCATATTATTCATAACGATAATGATAAAGATGATAATGAAAGTTGCCAGATTAACACAAATATTTGTGATGACGTTGATAATATTGATAAAAATGATGATAATAGTTTGAATTGTAGTCATAATGGCAGCGTTAACATTAATAATGAAAACGAAATCTTTAACAGTAAAAATAAATCAGAAAATAATTTTTCCTTCTTAAATCTTTACTTGGAACATTTAAGGTTGTTTCATAATAAAAACGATAATAACAGTAACGATAATATTTCCCATAGCAATAATGATGATAGTTTTAATGATATGAGCGATAAGAATAATAAGAATTCTGTAAATAGCTTTTCTTTTTTCAATCTTTATCTGGAACACTTAAATAGTAGTAACAAAAATGACAGTAATACTAGCAATAACATTGATATTGATAATGATGAGGAGAAAGGTAGCGATGATATTAGTAACGACGGCAATATTTAATCTATAAATATCCTTTAAATTCTTAATCAGGAACATTTAACGTATCTTTCCTTATTCTGTATAATATTGTTCATTCCCTTAGGAATCTAATGTTGTAATGTAAAGTAATTTTTGTGAGATGATTAAAATAATTGTAATGTAATACATTCCGAGGAATTTTAGAAGTATGCAAACTGTTGTTTAAATTATTAATGAGGATTAATTACTGTAGTAGTCTTTAAATGTTTAAATACTTATGAATTATGCCCGTATTTATTTAGTTTTTATGATGATAATTCTTAATGATTTTGTGAATTAAGTAACTAACTTATCGTTTGCATAAAGAAAGGTTAAAGAAGGATATGAGGAAGAGGTAGAGAAATCATTGAAAGATTGATTGCAGGAAATATTGATTGAACTAAGAGATATTTGTTGATATTGAAGATCATAAAGTTATTAAAGTAATGTGGAATTTTAGATTTGTATTGAAGTTCTCTTATTTAGTTTTGATGTTATTAAAGTATTTTGTGATTATTGATTTGATGAAGTTATTAATGTTTTGGGAAATGATTTAGTAATGATGAATAGTTTTAAAGATGATTAATTGATTTAGTTTTCTGTTGCAACAGAGGGTATTATTTATATAGCTATAGGCTATGGCAGAAGAGAGTCTAATCCACTACTCTTATTTGGTTTGCCTTGCGGTTGACATGGTCTTGTCAAATGATCCTTACCGGTTAAGTCCAAGATGGTTAGATTTTCTAGGAAACGCCATTTGTAAGGCCGCTGAAATAGAACTAGGCTGGTGAGGGAGATCTCAACTCACGCATCCTACTTCGGGGCAGGTTGATTTTTTGTGTAATTATTTTATGCTGTTGATAATGATTAAACTAATCAAAGGTTTTAGGTGAATAGTTTTTATGAAAAGAAATCCATGGTATTAAATTTTGAGAACTTTGAGATGAACAGAGCAATTTAAGTATTGAAAAGAAAGAGGAATATTTTGTTGAAATCTGAAAGGAATGTTGGGAAGTTAAGACCTTATGCGAAGGATCTCGGAATAATTTAGTAATTTTAGCTTTAACGTAATTTTGCTTGTTTTCTTTTTTAGTCTCCCGTTCCTGATTAAAGATTCTTTGTAAATATGTAAATATAGGTTTAAGTTTTGATAAATATTCATTGCCGAAGTTCTAATATTATCGAAGTGTAAATAATTCAAGTAGATTTAATATATTGTTTATATCAAAAATTAGTTTATAATAATCTTTTCTTTTACTAAAGAAGTTGAAATCTTAAAGAGGGGGCAGTGTAAAATTTTTACTTTTTCTCTTCCAACTTCCTTTATAAAAGAATAGATTATAAAAGTTACCCTTAAATTTAAGACTGTTGGAATAACGATTATATTATCATTTTATGTACAAATGTTGACGCTCTCTTATTATTTAAGTTACCCATATAATTAAGCTTTGAGATATTTCCATAAATGATTCTATTTTATTATTTATAATTAAAACACAGTGACTTTATTTAAAATATGTTGTAAAATAATGTATATACAAATTATAAAGGAAGGAATACATTTAAATCTTTTTGAGCTTCGCAATAATGCAATTTGTGGACGATGCTTTCCTTCTCAAAATGTCTCATATTCGAATATTTGTTTTATTTCATAATTTTAAGAAATGGATAATAAAAGACTATTTGAATTAGTAAATATGTTAATATATTGTATAATATTATTATTTGATTACTTGTAAGTGTTTAAAGTTAATTTAATAAGCCTATATAATTTATAAAGCTTTTCTTACATTTTAAGGATTTGAACGTTCTCCGTCATTAAAAGTTTCGTTTTAATTTATCTTTTATAAATAGTATTTAAAGATTTCTAAAGCCTAAATAATTAATTTTAAGATATAAATAGTAGTAATAAGTCATTTCTGTTGTTCATAAAAGGAATATTATTGATAAGAATAATATTAGGCGTTTAAACATTATTTTGAGTTTGTAAATACTTCCATTTTCTTTAGCTATTAAAATTAATTTAGTTACCCTTTATTTTCTAAGAAGTATGAATAATTTCGACTTGTTTCAATAAAATTAATTTCTTTAGACTATATGATTAATATAAGAATCATTTTAAATCGATTAGTATTTTAGTTATTCAAACTTCTCTAGGGATTATAAGAGGCACGAGATTTGATGATTTAAGCAGCGGCTGGAGTTCTTCTCCAGACGTTCCCCCGAGCTACCTGTGGTTACTAGTAGCTCAACCCCTACTCATTCTGTGGTTACAGGTGATTAGGCCCCTCTTAGGCTATGGTGGTGGTTACTGCCGAACAAGGCCCTCAGCCTTTCCCTACTGAACTTGTGGTTACTCGTTCCCAAGCTCACCTCGAGCTTCCCTCGGACTACCTGTGGTTACTAGTAGTTCAACCCCTATACATTCTGTGGTTACAGGTGTATAGGTCCCTCTTAGACGGTGGTTACTGTCGAAACACAGCCCTCAGCTGTTCCCATATTGAACTTGTGGTTACTCGTTCCCAAGCTCACCTCGAGCTTCCCTCGGACTACCTGTGGTTACTAGTAGTTCAACCCCTATACATTCTGTGGTTACAGGTGTATAGGCCCCTCTTAGACGGTGGTTACTGTCGAAACACAGCCCTCAGCTGTTCCCATATTGAACTTGTGGTTACTCGTTCCCAAACTCACTTCGAGTTTCACTAGGGCTATCTGTGGTTACTAATAGCTCAACCCCTATACATTCTGTGGTTACAGGTGTATAGGCCCCTCTTAGACGGTGGTTACTGTCGAAACACAGCCCTCAGCTGTTCCCATATTGAACTTGTGGTTACTCGTTCTCAAACTCACTTCGAGTTTCACTAGGGCTATCTGTGGTTACTAATAGCTCAACCCCTATACATTCTGTGGTTACAGGTGTATAGGCCCCTCTTAGACGGTGGTTACTGTCGAAACACAGCCCTCAGCTGTTCCCATATTGAACTTGTGGTTACTCGTTCCCAAACTCACTTCTCGAGTTTCACTAGGGCTATCTGTGGTTACTAATAGCTCAACCCCTATACATTCTGTGGTTACAGGTGTATAGGCCCCTCTTAGACGGTGGTTACTGTCGAAACACAGCCCTCAGCTGTTCCCATATTGAACTTGTGGTTACTCGTTCCCAAACTCACTTCGAGTTTCACTAGGGCTATCTGTGGTTACTAATAGCTCAACCCCTATACATTCTGTGGTTACAGGTGTATAGGCCCCTCTTAGACGGTGGTTACTGTCGAAACACAGCCCTCAGCTGTTCCCATACTGAACTTGTGGTTACTCGTTCCCAAGCTCACCTCGAGCTTCCCTCGGACTACCTGTGGTTACTAGTAGTTCAACCCCTATACATTCTGTGGTTACAGGTGTATAGGCCCCTCTTAGACGGTGGTTACTGTCGAAACACGGCCCTCAGTCGTTCCCGTATTGAACTTGTGGTTACTGGTTCCCAGGCTCACTTCGAGTCTGGATTATTATTAAACAAGGCAACAAGCTTCCCGTTAACTTTAATCTGAGCTCATCTGTCATTACGCTGTCTATTTATTCTTCCTAACAGGCTCGTTCATATGTTAATCTGTGCTTGGACCTATCACGCTTACTCCGAAGTTACCATCCACGCTCACTCAATCGATTAGGACAAATTCTACGAGGACTAATTTATTACAAACCTACCACGCTACCGTTTTTGTGTCAATAAAGTATTATATTTGAATAAAGTCATTGCTAATAAAGATTTTTCTTATCCTGTCACCTGAAATTTTGCATTGTCTATAATCTTAAAACTTACAATATATATATATATATATATATATATATATATATATATATATATATATATATATATATATATATATATATATATATATATATATATATATATATATATATATATATATATATATATATATATATATATATATATATATATATATATGTAATAGCCTAAATAATGTTCAGTAATTATTATTTTATTTTGAAACTTTTAGTCTGAAATATTATAAAGTTTCCTGAACACTGACTCATTAGGGAATAGTAATTATTGAAATTAAAAATCGATATCTGCTTTACCAGTATGTAATATTTTATAAATAAGATAAAAATTATTCTTTCGCAATACATTTTGCAGCCGCCTCTTTTTCTCTTTTATATATATATATATTATTATATATATATTATTATATATATATATATATATTACTATATTATAGCATATATATATATATATATATACATATATATATATATATTACGGTATATATATATATATATATATATATTATTATTATATATATATATATATATATATATATATATATATATATATATAGTATATATATATATATATATATATTATTATATACATAGATACATATATGTTAAAGATATTATTATATTATTATTTTATATTATATATATATATATATATATATATATATATATATGTATATATATATAGTCATTTATATATATATTTATATATATATATATATATATATATATATATATATATGAAGTATTAATATCTGAATATATATATATATATATATATATTTGCGTGTGTGCGTGTGTGCGTGTGTGCGTGTGTGCGTGTGTGCGTGTGTGCGTGTGTGCGTGTGTGCGTGTGTTCGTGTGTGCGTGTGTGCGTGCATGTCTAGATGAAGATTGAAATATGTTGAAGTAAAAAAAGAAATTTACTTAGAAGCCCATCTCATTTTTGATAGCTTTTTGACACAAGAAAAAAAAGCAAAAAAAAAGAGAGCAAAATTTTGTGTGAAGAAATTATTTAATTATTTATTTATTATCTTTTTTTAAGGTATGTTATGTATCCTATTAGATGTAATTAATCTAATTATGACTTTGATAAAAGTTAAATGTGGAAGTCCAATGAGTCTCTATAAGGATCATTGAAAATTAGATCCTTACATAATGTATAGATGTTACGGCTTTAAATTGAGTGGGTGCATGGTTTTCACGTTAGCATCCTGTTACCCTGGTGAGGTTTTTCTTTTTATTCAATCTTATTTCGTGGGGTTTAAAAGTGTATAAAGTCTTTTTTTTTTAATATTATTTACCTTTGATACAAAAAGTGCAATTAATTTATACATATTCTCCATTAAAATATCTCGTAATTACATAAATCATTAAAACAATCGTATTTTTTTAAAAGTTGTCCGAAGGGGAAATCTGGTTATATGCCATTTACAGTTCCCACGGTATGAAAAAAATTTTAATTTCAGATAGATACTTCAGTAAGATTTTAAGTTTGAGTATTTACTTAGCTCTATGTTAGTTATACTAGAACTCAAGTACCTATAGTATACTTATATACTAGTAATATACTACCTAATAGTTAGTATATTTCAGTTAAGTATCATATCTGGATAAGTCTGAGAATTTTTAAAAAATATTTCATTCTTTCCAGGTCCTAGGAATCCTGGAGGATTCTGAAGGATTTTTGATTCAGTCCCTCAACATTTGCACCCTCTTTAATGGAGTATGGTTCTCAAACATCTGAGGTGGTGCTGGCCCCAATATCCCACATCACTCACTTATAGTATTCAATAAGTGTTAATATTTTACTACTTGAGTAAGATGAATGTTACTTATATATCCTATATAATACTATCACCTTCGTCTTATCAAAATGGGAAAATATATATGTACTTAGCTTCATATAGATAATATATATATATATACTAATCTCTATATATATATATTACTTTGTTATTTCTTTATAATCTTTTATTTCTTCATCTAGGTATAGGTCTAGTCATACCGTGGTCTGGTAGATATATATATATAGTATTATATATATAGTCAGTACATGAGGTGGGCGAGTGTCTGCGATAACTGCAAAAAAGTAGTTCCTGTTATCGCTTACGTCGTTAATACTACGCTGATTATTACACGGCGACAACTAGGAGAGAGACCGGCCAGACTAGCCATAGATAGATAGATAGCAATAGCACGTATTTAATGTATAATAGATCGTGAGATATGTGTATCCGAGTATCGAGTATCTAACCACTTATGCCTATGTAAAAAAGAATTAGATAAAGTAAATCAGGAGGGCGTATTATTCCTAGGATCTTGCTCAGCTTAAGTAAGATAGTGTATTGACTCATGGATGTTAATATTGAAATTAGATAACGGAGTTATCGTACAGGATATCTGGATTCTGGAGGACAAATATGGTTGCTTAAAATTAAATATAATTAAATAAGTACTATATTAAATATACACCTATCTATTAAAGTCAGGGAGTAGACATACTAAAGTATGAGTTCTTTCTTACATACAGGACTATGATCAGAATAATATGGACTATTAGCAGATCTTAGATACTACTGTCATGTGCACAATTTCAGAGCTCACTGTCGAATCGTTCACAGATTCCCTATCACTATGCCAACACTATGAGCTAAATATTTAATACTGCAGAATTTGTTCAGTACAGCTACATACTAAGCATATACTAATCCACTCACGGGGAGTATGAGTATCATGGAGGTCACATAACCATAATATCTGATCTCGCGCACTCATGATTATGTTAAGATTTAACATAAATCTCGCTTTTATTCATAATAACATAAGATAGTTAGATAGATAGATGAAACGAACTCACGAGACTAGATAGAATCTTATACACAAAAGAACTTACCGAAAGCTTCAGAGGTTGCACAGAGTAGATGATAACACAAAACTCAAAATGTATTAAATAGACAGAATAGAATATAAAACGGTATAGGATGTAAGACCACACTACTCTACTGAGATATTCAATTCGACTCATTATGCAATCACCGATACTAGACTACGTGAATAAATAACGACCAACAATACTCTGAATTTACGTATTATAAGACTCATCACTATGAATGAAAGAGAGAGAGATATTAATCATAAGAAAAGTAGATGAATGAGCACATCCTATGCCTCTACTGCACTGTACTAATTAAGTATCTAGAAAAATTACTATTTTCATAGATTACGCATATATGAACTCTTACACACGCTATATAGACACTCTTGGCCTATTAAGAACTTTTATTAGAGATTTCAAATTTATGTAAGACAACGAGAACAGAGAAATGCACGTACGACCAGAGCTATAAGCACTTCTTATTAACTATATCATCATCTTCGCCTGGTGATATGAACTCTAAAAAAATCTAAATTGCGATTCATGATTGGGCTATAATTCTCTTCTCATAATTCTCAACTGCTAATATTGGGTGTTTCAATGGATAAGAGTATGTGTGAACCGCACGCAAACAGCATTTGTTTTCTCAGCTACGTTTCCCAACATAACAGTCTATCCTTTAATTCTACTGCTTAACTCTCATGAAACAATGCAATTTAAAACAATCTTACTAGATTCCTTCAATCAAACTCGACGGCCACATACATTTCGACACTACTAGCTACAATAAACATATATATTTACTACCTACAACACTCATAATATATAAACTATTCCTAATATTCCCCTATATATTTAAAGATGATTCACTATATACCCTCTTATATCTTAGTATTCCTATCTCTCACTCTATAACACTTCAGAGTGATTAAGTGAACCTATTACGTGCTCACTCCATCCCTTATGCAAACTATATAGCTATCTCCATAAATGCATTTAGTTAACATCAACTTCCTAATCCAATACAAATCACATCTTCTGTATATCAGTATAGATATTTCCACCTATTTTATAATTTTACAGCTTATTATAAATCATACTAATTAAGATATTTTACAATTCATTCAACTTATTCTATCCTATCAGCTCTACTTAATTAACTATATATAGTCCTCCTTATGTACTAAATGAGCCCAATCCTAAAATAAATACTATATATAATTCATTCTGCACTATACATCCTAATATCGCACTAACCATTCATTCAACCTCTTATCATTACTAGTCACACATTAGTTATGCAGATTTTTACGTAGCTGTCATATACCATATACTCAACTGAACATTCAAGACACAATTCACGTATTATTATTAAATATTACGAAACAGTTTCTTTTATTTTAAATCCAAATATCAAATTTTCTATAGTTATTTCACCTTTATGTATATAGATATTTTTATTAAATAATATTTATATTAATATATAATATATATAATAAATATATATACTTATATATACGTATAATATATATAATAAATAATATAATAGTATAATATATATATAATTATATATAGTAGATATATATTATATATAATACTATATATATAGTATATTTTATATTATATATATACTATATATATACGAACGCTTCGTGGCGCAGGAGGGTGTGATCGCCGCCTCTCATACGAGAAGGATGCGCTTCAAATCTCCGCGTGCATTGTGAGAGATTTTATTTATCTAATACCTGGGGCAAAGAAGTTACTCGACTGCGAACACGTTGGTAGGCGCTAGGTTTTGGGAAGGACCGGCACCTATTAATAGTTATTATCGATATTTCCTGTGGTCTATACGTATATAATATATATATACGTGTTAACTATATAATATATATAATTATATATATGGTTGTATACCCTGCATAAGGGGAAAATATGTTCATAAAAAGGTAGTTAAAATATATATATTATATCTATATATATATATTTATAAATATTATATTATATATATATATAATATATATATAACATTAAATATATACTTATATTTATTGTATTATTATATTTATATATTTTATTATAATAATATATAATAATTATTATTATTTAATATTTATCTTTTTATTATATATATTTTTATATATTATCGAATTTTTATATATTGTATTTATATTATATTTTTATTTATTAATAAGTTTTTTTTTAGTCCTTTGAACGCAATTGGGCATTTGTGGTAATCAATCAATTTCAGAGATTGTTTAGACAAATTGTGAATTCTTTACTTCTCTTTATAATTGAAAAGTCGCTGAAGTATTTTAATCATTATTAAATTATATTTGCTTTAATGTAATTACACTTAGTTACAGTTACCACTGCTTCAGTTCTAGAGTAACTATATATTGCTTAGTTTAACATTCTCTATTACTTTAATAATATAAAACTATCTACGTATTATGTGACGAATAAAGGAGTAACGGTATCGAGTGCCCATACTAATCTGTATATAATATAACTTCTATAGTAGTATATATAATGTATATATACTATATAAAAATTTAACCCTTTATTTATTTAATATAATATATATATATATTACGCTATATAGAGTAGTTTATGATTAAGAGAAAAATGTTGGAAAGTAGAATTATAAACAAATATTGAAAATGTAAATATATTTGGATATGTTGGTTTTAATAAATATATATTATAACAATCATAAACTAAATTATTACTCAAACACTTTATATAGTATATATATAAATTTATTTAATCTATAGTAACATATATTTCTATAATATAATAATATATATATATATAATATATTTATATATATAATATACTAAATATATATATATCCAGAGATATAATTGCTTAAAATATTATACGTAGTATAGTTATTGTACTATGCGCTAGTATAATTATTAATATAATTAAAATCTATCAATTTATATAACTCTAATAATTAAAATATTAATATATAATATATATGATATATCATATATATATATATTATCTATTATATATATAATATATAGTATTATTAAATTATATATATAATAATATTAATATATATGTAAACATGACTAGGTTGGAGATATTTTATATATATATAATGAATATATATATATATAAGTATATTATAAATATATTTTAATATAGTATAATATAGTATATAATATATAGTATATAATATATATTATTATATATTATAATATATTATATATATATTATAATATATATATATATAAAATATATATATTAATATATATATATATATATATATAATATATAGTATATATTATATATAATTATTATATATAAATACTTTAAATTTGCTAGTTAACTTATATTGAAAAATAATATATATATTATATTATATATAGTGATATTAATATATATATATATATATATATAGTATATATAGTATATATATATATATATATATATATAATAATTATAATTACATATTAATATTATAAAATTATATAATACATAAAAAAAATTATTTTAAGTATTAATTATATTAATAATATAATATTATTAAACTATATAATAAAATTATAATTCTAGAAGTATTATACAACTTTTCAATTAAATATCGGTATTTGAATACTGATAATAATAATATATATATATACGTGGATATATATATATATATTAGATTAACCTATACTATAATAATATAGTATTATAATATAGTATATAAATATCAACCATATTAATATATTATTATATATATTATATACTATATTATACTTATAACAATGTTTGGAATTATTCAGCCGTATGTCAGCGATATTGTTGAATTGTAGGATTTTACCAAGGTGTCGTTTTAGGCTGGGATAATTTCTCCTTCTAGAGTACAATAGGATTAATACACATACATAGTATTGATAGTTTTTGATACATATAAAGCTTAATCAGTTTCAACTATAATAAATAGTCTTATTTCGTCCAGATAGAGGCGTAACCTGTCCTTCAGAGGTTATAGTTTGTTTTTATGTATACAACTATGAAACAATTTATATGTTAGATGGAATAGAAAAATAGCTAGAGAAGAAAAATTACAATAAGTATTATGGTGGTTCTCATGATATGTTTAGCGGTTTCACATAGATGCTTACTTTTAATGCTAGTGGCGCTGTCCAAGAATTGATATAGAAACTACGTTTTAAATGTAATTCTGCCGTATCTATTGATAAGGTTTGTAAGTAAATATGATAAATATTATATTACTATATATATAGTATATATATATCCTAATTTTAAAGATATTAAAAATAAGGAAAGAGGATATATATATATGGATTTTAATAACTATAATTGCATTATATAGCGATAATGAGTATATAATTAACTATTAGGAGATAGATAAAATCCAATTGAGTTCATTTATATTATATAACTAAATATAAATTATTAAAATATTATTATACTTATTAATATTATTAATAAATATTATAGATATAAGAAATATTATTATATAAGACTAATTGTAGACGAAATAAAAAATTGAAGAGTGGAAAGGGCTACTAAGAAAAGTCCTCAATTTACTGTCAATAAACTAACTAAGGTCAAGAATAAGGAAGTAGGGTGTGGAGGCTATCCTTTATTGATATACGCTATGATTGCTATCAATGTTCTATGTGCGTATAAGAGAGGCAGAGATTAGTGGGCATCTAAGTATTCAACTTAATATGCATATTGAGGTGTGGTTATAATGACATTACTTTTATATGCTTGTGAGTTGTGTAGTCTACCGTTCATCCCCCAATATTAATGCAGAAAAATCATGGCACGTAACATACTTATTTAATATACTTTCTGAGTTGTCTCTTAGAATACTATAGATTTGAGACGGAGGGTTATATTAAATATACTTTTTTAAAGGAGGAGATGTTATGTTTTTTTAGTAAGTTTAAATATTCTCAAATTAACGACATTGAATATAATAGCCTATATAAAGAAGAAAGTATAAATTTTATAATAATAACTCACGCTAAAAAATAATCACTACTAATATTATGTATAATATCTATCACACTGCGATAAATTTATAGCATATAACAGAAAACTACCTATCTATAAATAATATAGTAAATATATATACTAATATAATATTATATATATAATTTGGTTAATATTAATCATAGTATATACCTAGTAATATATATAGTATAATATACCATAATAATATACATATAATATATATATATAATATAATATATTATATTATAATATTATAGTATATAGAGTATATATATAATTAATATAATATATAATAATAATTATTATATATTTATATTACGTGGAAATACGTCTACTATATTATTATATATATAATCACTATATACTATTATATTATGTTATAAATACAATATTATTATTTATAACTATTATTAGTTTATATATAATATAGTATATTAATCAATATATACGTTGGACTATAGCCGAGCAACGTTTACGGTCTAATTCGGCTATACTAAATACGGCTACGCCTACCGCTAATCAAATTACTTATATGCCGTAAGTCGCATACGAGAAATTTATTTTTATAATTTTTCGAGACACACGCCACATAGGTACTGCGTATTGTTGGTTATTTTCGAATCTGCATTTTTCCGGCTTTCATCGACTAACCGTTTAGAGAAGTCATATGGAAAAAGTAGTGTGTAACACTTATATAAGAGTCGACACTAAAGAATTTACGTTTTCTCTCTCACCACTGATTGACAAGTCACTATTCGAATTCTCGAGTGAGTTTAATATTGCGATATGAAAAACTATGGCGAGCATTGTATGATGAATAAGTTGTCGTTAGGCAAATATTTATCATTCTAGGAATAATCTCTCCGGACACTTAAAAGTCTTTTATAAATGGGCTTTAATGTATAGAATATATGAGCAACCCGGTTAGAGAACACACGACATATTTACATTCAAATTCCTGTTGTGATGTTCTTGTCATGGTTTATTATTGTTTATTATTTATGCAGTATTTATTATTTTTATTGTTTACTAAGTAAATTTAAGTATTTCAAGTTATTATAATCTACGTGTGAATCTTACCTGACTTTCGATCTAGCATACAGTTACTAAAAGATCAGTTTTATACTCCAGCTCGAAAACAATATATATATAAACAATTCAAGAACTACTAAATCACTGCTAATAAAAATAATATAAAAAAATTGCCTCACAGTAATGATATTAGTTATAGCGATTAAGAGGTCAGTAAGAGTTAATTATCAGGTTGCCCTGTAATAGTTTGAGTGAATTGTAATAGAATTTAGATTAAGTTGAATTCTTTTTATTTAATAATTTATTAATAATGAAGTACAAAACCATAAATACTATATGTATATATATAGGCTGGAGAGATATATAATATATACTATAATATCCTATCTTAGCTTTCTTAGTAAAATGGAAAGATAGTCAAGAAGATATATTAGTTAAAATACTAAAACTCATACACACCTCTCGCCCATAATAAAATATCTATGATAAATATATACGAGTTCGAGAGAGAGAATTCTCGATGTCAGATACTTTTTAAATTAATCTATTGGATATAACTGGCGAGAAACAATTTTTATTATTAATTTATCTAGTAAAATCTATATATCTAGTATCCAGTACTTGACATAAAGTATTCGACTAACACATTTTTTTTTTTTATATTTTTTAAAATCTTTAAAATATTAACAAATATAATTTTCCTTGCGTTGATATATTGCGATAAGCTATAATAATAATTTATTTATTTATAACTTTAAAATTTTAAACATTAATTTAATATGTTAAACCGTTAAATAGTTACAAATAAACCCGAAAATAATAATGGAAGGTGTTAGTAATGTAAATTAAGTAATATATTGATACCCTAACATATTATTTAGCATCAAATAAGTTCAACCAGTTCAACGCAAAGACACCTAATCCAATCTAACCTAAAAACCAGGAAACTGTGTAGAACCTAAATAGGCTAAATGCACACCTACAGACCACTGCCTTCTGTTGAAAACTGCTCTATATTCCACTCCACGCCGGCATAGTTTCATATAGATACGCCTAATAAGATTATTCATTATAACTAACCCCAATGTAGCTCGATCTGGTAGCTCAGCGGTAAGAAAAAAATTCGCCCAACTTAAAAACGGTAAGGAGGGTATCCCCAGGTTAACTATCACACTTGGTACCGGTATAGTTTCTATTGCTAATTCTATAATCTACAGTACTCTATCAGACCCCTTAAAAAAAATTCAAAAAATAAGTAATGAACACTATCTCACTCACTAATACATCACCTATCCTTAAAGTAATTGTTTGACTCATCTACGTTATAGTGACGTGTGGATGTATAAAAAAAAACCACGTGTCTTGAACAGGAGGTTTTTGATCTTATGTACCATAATAAAAATTGAGCAGATATATGAGAGATGCCATAGAGCAAGCTCAAAGATATATATTATATATATTATAGTTAATATTAATTAATATATAAATATTAATATATATATTAATATATATTATATTAGATATATATATAATATAATATGAATATAATTATATAAATAACTATATCATATATATATAATGAGTATATATATATACTAATATATCATTTCTGCTCTCCTTATGAAAACTTTACTTTAGAAAGTTTTTCATCCTATTTTCTTGTCATTATATTTACTTTTCTCTTTCAAAAATTTTAGTTCCTTCACTTTCTTCAAGTTTCTCAGCCTTGTTGTAGTCCCAAAGAATATTAATTTAATTAATTTTTAAACCATTTATTTATTTTTTGATTTTTTTTTCAGAAAATAAATGATATATATGAAAATTTATTTTTATTGTTTTTCTTCCTTTCCTGAAAAGTAATAAAATTTAAATTTTATTATCAGAAGTAAGTTCATTAATTAAAGCTTACACAAAACTGCCCGGCCGGAAGCAGCGGAGCGTAAGGTTTCCGTCCGGACCGGAGAGTTTCTGGTTAAAAACGCCGGGATTATCCGGCCTTGCCGCAGCCGGATCTCCGGTGCATCACTAATTTTTTGTAATTAATAAATCTAGGAATTGTATGAAATAACTAACTTCCTTTTCCTTGCTAAAATTGATATTTGGTAATCGCTTGTTAAGGTGATCGAAGAGAGGAGATACTTTATCTTTACTAGGGAAAAACAGAAATTAATGGTTTAAAATTTTCTTGTGAAAGGCGAGGTGGATGTATGGGTTTTTAGTTTTTTTTTTTTTTTTTTTTTTTTATTTTTACACGTTAAGCACCTCGTACCGGGGCTTCGAAGTTACCTCTCTCAACATTGGGCGAGCCCTAATCTAGGAGGGGGTGTTGCTCAATTTTTTTTTAAGTCTAGATGCATATACGAGGGGAGTGCATTCGGCGAAGAAAGAACAGCTACATGCGACTCACACATGCTCCGGATCGGCCCTCGTATGTCCCAATGTGACTATGAACCTGGGTTCCTCTTCGCTTTAGGTGTGGCGAGTGCTCTGGAGCCGCTGAGTCTACCGGACGGTTATTGTGGTGTTGGTATCATCCAGTGTCCTTCTTGACACTGATGGCGATAGAAATATCTTCATACATTCGCATTTACCTTCATTGATGACTGCTTGGTATGTAGCTTTTATCCAAGGACTTCACTGGCCAGAATTACATGTGGACACCAAACTAGTAAGGGGGAGTGCGGCTCTGGGGGTGCAGGGAGAGGGCGATCCTGGTGGAGCCCCAAAAAGTGCATTATCATGAGATGAGCTAAATATGGTAGGCGTTTGTGGCCAGAGATTGCCAGCGGCTCATAAGAAGCTCATCGATGAGCCCGCACCTTGACAGAGTATTAGATGGAAGCTAAGACAATTGTTGAAAAAATGTAGGTGTCGTTGGTGACTAAATTCAGCAGTTTTACAAATTTTGTTTTTGTGAAATCGTTGAAGAAAGTGTTTCTGTAAGGAATAATTTTATCCAAAGACAGTATTAACAGCCTCTATCTGTTGTAGATGACAGTATGTTTGTCCATTAAATGCGCAGATTCTGAATAAAGAGATTCTATATCAAAGTTTGTCATATGATAATTTTGTAAATCTTGTGTCTTTATCAGGGTTGTGGAGTCGGTCCAAAAATTTTCCGATCTCCGACTTCCTGACTGACCCGACTCCCACCCTCTTAACGTGAGGCAGGGCGTGCTCCCGCCGCAGAAGATCCAAGTCTGAGCTAGTTTTTCAATCAATCACCCTTGTCGGTGACTACCGACTTCCACGCGTCAAGACTCGACTGCGCGCGAGCGGAGTGGACTCGCTATGACTCTGAAATGCGGAGTCAATATCACTTGATATATAGTATTATATAATTTATATATATATAGTAATATAGTAGTATAGATATTATATTTATATAGATATATATATAGTTAGTAGGTATACTTATATCCTCGAGGTATTATACTATATATATATAGGGTTATATAGTATATATAAGCATGGCCGTATTTACAAGCATGGGTCCGCCATGTGACCCCGGAAGGGCCCAGGGGCGGGAATTCTGGAGGGCCGGGAATATTTTTTTTAAAAAAAACCTTAATCAGTGGTTGTATTTATATAATTGGATATAATAGATATAATAGTATAGATAGTAGTAGTATAGGTATACCTAGTAAGTAGTATATATAAAGTATATAGGGAAAAGTCCAGTTTTTGATATTGGTATATTAGTTTTGGGTATATTAGGTATTATTATATAAGGTATGGATATATAGGTATATATGTAAAATATGTACGGTAGCTAATAATATATATGATATATATTATAATATATATATTATTAAGATATTGGGATGGTGGCTGCGTGAAGTATTGCGGGTAATGTAATCGGTATTCCGGGCCTATTTCGGGGGTCTGGCGTGTATGGGCGGGGGGGCATACGGGGTCGGTCGGAGCTACGGTGGGGCCAAATGATGCCGTAATATTCGCGTATTCGCGGCTTTTTTGCCTGAACTATTCGGGGCCGGAATATTGAGCTTTATTTCAATTTAAAATTAATGTTGTTTGCTTAGGGAAAAATGTTATTTCAATTTAAATTGATTAATTTAGATTTTGGTTAATTTTTCCCGCAGAAGACAAATAAAAATTATATTTGCAAAATTTTGGTAGCCAATATGGCGAAAATCAGTGTTTGGTCGATGTGGGACATCTGTCAGATGCCTGAGATATCGCCGGAGGTCCTTTGACCCATCTATTGTGTCATATTCACCTCTCGTTATGAGTGACCGAAAAAATAGGAATTTCCATATTAATGATACGGGGATGTATATAGAGACCAAACATGGTAGGCTGATATACAGGGAGAGTGGCTTGCTATCAACTGTTATCAAGTTTACCTCTCCGGCGGAGGCGAACAGTGGTGCAACTTATCTACCAATTCACTCGATTCAAATATTAGGCTCAGTAAAGTTCTGTTTAAAGATAATTGTTAAATTTTATTCTTACAGGAAGCATAGTCTCTCAGTTCACCATTCAGCAACGACATGCGTGCGAAAGCTTTAAAACTTTACATGATGCATTGCTGAACGTGTCAAATCAATAGCATACAATTTAGATTTCATAGAGCGTTTCACCATGTTTGGAACAGAACTTATGATTGATGCTCTTGAACAAGATTGTGTTGAACCAAGAGTAGTTCCGCGTGTGGCGGACGGTATCGCATGTATAGGTCGACTGGGCTGAAGTGCAAACAGAAAATGGTGAATTGATTTTGCAGGTGGCACAGAATTATGTCCGATTTAGTCTTGAGGCCATTTGGCAGCAACATCTATACGTAAATAACAAGAGGCATGTAAAGTCGTGAAGTAACGAGTCGCCAGCCAAGTGAATGCTCCTTCCATTTTAGCAAATGTAACGTCTATTTTAATAAGTGCAATTGTCAATATAAGCCCTTCAGTTGGAAGTATACTTACACGAGCATCGTTTGAAGGGATGTCTTGTTAGAAGAATGCAGTAGAAAATAAGGACTTGCTATATGAGTTTCTATCTATGTGGATTGGAACTCTTTGTGGTGTATGCTACCTGACTGGCGTGGTACTTTGAGTGATTCTTTAGAATCCTGCGATTCGAAGCTAATTTTTCACAAAACATTGACATTCCAGATGAATCACGTAATAAAAATACTGGTCCCGGTATGAGGTAGGGGCATTGGAAAGAAATGCAATGAGGAAAATTTGAAAAATTATAGCGCTGCCCTCCTGTAGACTAGGAGTCTCTTTCACTAGGGCACAGGACGCCGGTGATGGGATTTACGGTAGTGGGGGTTGCTGAAAAGTGAAAGCTGAGAGGTTCCCGAATTGTTCACTTCTGGCTGTGTTTCATTTTACAATGGATTGTTTTAAAAGAAATTTGTGGCATCAGTAAAATTCGTTCATAAGGGCGATACAGGCCGGGGACAAGGACCAAACAGAGGCAATAAGAGGAAGTGAAAAGAAGAAAAGTCCCCAAAACTTCATTCGAATGTTTTGGACTCATACAAAGGTATCATAAAAGTATGATATCATCATTTTATATAAACGTTATCTATATTGATTCTATTATATTATATAATTAATTAGATTTCTATAAAATTTTCAGATCACCAAGATTTTATTATAATATTAGTGTCATGGGATGCAAAGCTAAAAGTAAATATTAAAATACAATTAAATAAAATGGTAAGTTTAGTGAACCTAGACAGACAAACGTGAAAGGTAGTTTCTGAGGAGACAAGGTTCCAGCCGCCTGCGCCAGTAGTAGGCTTAGGAGCAGCTCCTCTCTCAGTTCACATGAGTAGCTGGGTACAGTGGAAGAAAGATCTCATTATACTGCGATATTGCTGAGTACACCACGCTTGATTGCTGAGAGGACGATAGAGGAGAGGAATAGGGAAACCCAAGGGCCAAGAGGGAGCAACGAGGCAAATGCAGTCGAATAAGAGTTGAAAAGCTATTTGCTTACTCTTGAGAGGTAAGAAACTCGCCTCCATGTTATAGTAAAGACTAAAGACTTAAGACTAAAGAGCTAGTAGAGTAAAGACTATAAAGTAACCAAATCAAAATCTTTAAATAAAATCTAGTAAGATAACTTTTTTGAATTTTTTCTATGACTAGATACATTTTTAAATGATGAGCAATACGTTAAATTCAAAAAATTAAAAACTTCTATTTATTTCAGTTTCTTCATCTGGAAAATTATTATGAGAGGACTGATGAGAAAGTATGATCGGGTCGCCCTTCTTAGCAAGATTCACCTGGTGTGCGCAGATGTAAACCATCCTTGACTGACAAGGGAAGTCAAGGGGACTTTCACCTACAGCACTGCACAGACAATGGGTCAAACAATCAATGCAGTCATTTAGACAACATAGTAAAGAATTTAAATAATTAATAATTATAAATACATTTAAGATTGTCTACACGACTAACTGGTGATATGCACGAAAGTATACACTTAGAGTTTATTTTCAGCAAGATTTTAAACACTCTTTCTTATACCAAGTCTTGATACCAACTTTATACAAATGATTATCAAAGACAAATTACAACAAAATATTTGTAAAATAAAACGGTTTGTATGTATTTTTATATACCAATGCACAAATACCTTCTCCCTCACCTCTCTGCAGCCATTGAAGGGCTTAGCAAGCGCGGTCGCTAAGTTCAAAGGAGAGTGAGTCTCGCAAGCGGCAGATGTCTCTGGCTGAGAGCTTCAGGTCAAAGTTCAGACCAGCAGAAGACAAAGACATGTTAACAGATCGCAAGGTGAAAAAATTTCAGAAGATCACTAAGATATTGATTATTATAAAGTATAGTAACTCACTCTCAATTATGATTATTAAACTAGAGATATAGGCGTGAAGGGCGACTATAGCGAGTCTTTCACGTTATATTTATGAAAGTATTTTTATTAAAAATTTCTAAATATATTGATTTATTAACTTAATTACTTTTTCATGCATTAAGGTGGTTCATTCACAATTAAATAGATGCAACTGAATTGTGATAGCATGATTTGAATCCTTTCACCGCTTGAAGGAGGAATGTTTCTAACCCTCATTATCGATTTCATCGCCACCTCAAGGAGGACGTTTGAGCAAAGGATATTGAAAGCTGATTGGCAAAAAAGGGGAAGTAGAGACTGAAAAAATCAACCTCTTGCCTACCAAGAACTCAGGTTGTGTATTGGGCCTCACTGTGCGTCATGTTGAAGAACCGACACAAAGGTCATTCCTTGTCATGGAATGCACAGATTCATCTGAATTGATACAGTCGTTCACACCACATCAAAAGGTGCCATGAGCAATCTTTGGGCGGGAACAGGGAGTGAAGTAATGAATAATTTACAAAGTTAAAATTTATTATGTGATTAATAATCTATACTAGTCTCTTGATGACATGTATTAACAGTAACTAAGGAGAGAAAAGCTCACAATCTAAATCAATAAATTAATTAATCTTTAGGAAAGGCAAACTCACCAGTAACTGGGATACTAATCTACAGAGATCTAATTCTATAGAAGTTAGCATCCCACGGATAAGTGTGAAGGCCATCCATAACGGAACTAGGTGAAGCAGGTTTGACTGCGCACTAGGAACTTACGATGGGCAGACTTCAACCGCCTTTGGTGAGACTTTCAAACAGGGACCATAGGGAGAAATCAATTCTCTATAAGGAAAGAATATTCTGCTTGTACTTTGTGATTTTGAATGGTCTCTCAAGGAGCTCCATGAGGGCTGAGTGTGGGACAACGCCAGTCTGCTCGCTCGTTCATATACTCTATATATCTGCTTGTGGCGTGTACTTACACTTAGAATTACGCAAAGAAAACTAGTAGCTACAACTGCCTACTTAATGATATTTTAAAATAAAATATTAGTTAAGTAAATAAGTATCTCACATAAATGCTTGTGAGTTACTAATTTTAATGATTTAACTAATATTCTTGATTGTGTATGAACAAGTATCTTATTGTTTCGTGCTCACGGCTGGCGGGGTTTTGCAAGTGCACTCGCCAATCTGTTGGCCGACAACATGATTGTTGAGTGATATCAGGGCTGGAAAGCACGGGGGGCTCACAGTGAGGAGGACAAGCTAGAATCAAGGCCCTGTGGAAACCTTCGAACAGTGCCCCAGTGGGCTGGACCATAGATCAATATTGGTCCGCCAAGAAAGAAACTGAATGACACCTGTGGTGAGGACAAGATGTATAGTCAGTTACTATTAAAAAGAAATTTGGCGTAATAAATTTTATGAAAATTATGAAAAAATTGAGATAAGATTTTTCATTTTCCGCCACTAACTTTTATGATATTTTAATATAAAAGTATATTTATTTCTGCAATGGAACTACCCTATATGATAGTGTGGAATGAGTCCTTCTGGAGGTTTTTAAGGGCGAAAACAATGGATGCATAAACAGTCGCCAGCATACCTATATCCTCATCAAGGCAAGACGAAGGGAATTATATTCCTTTCTCACGCAGAGTTACGAGGTGTCTAGGATACATAAACATACAGTATTGTTTTAAGGTAGCAAATGCTCTCTTTAATATTTTATATTTATAAATTTATGAATTTATTAAATTATAAAATCTCCTCACAAACCCAAACCGCCCTCGTTATCCTGTTATGTACTTTACTATTGGTCACATTGCCCACATACATCTCTTTATCGCTAACTCGTAAACACAATCTCTATACTGAATATATCCACCTTTTTTTCTCGAGTCGATTTCTGACAATGTGCAAAACCACTTTTCACATGTGCTCTACAATTTCTTACACCAATAAGGATGTTCTCATCACCTCTCACCGGGGCCAAAACCATCATTACAATCCTCAGTCAATTGGCAATCTATTTACACTTACCACACTAAGACATCGCTTCCAGGTAAACTCGTTCTCTCTATTCTTATCCGAATTCGAGATGAAGCTTGCAATCAACCGCACTAGATTGTCATCTGTCAACCCTACACAATTTAATCGCCCTATGGCCGCATATAGCAGTTAAACCTTCGACTCTCGTGCTCATATCTCAGTATTTTAATTCATAATCTCAATATCTTACGTAACTTAAAACAATATTATTGATATTTTACATCTTCAGGTCCTCATAATGAACGAGTACAGCTTTGAGGTCGATGCAGTGTAGGCGGCAGTGGTCTTGAATATGCTATACAGGGCGGAGAAGATAAGGCATACATGGGCCCTAGCTCCTAACCCCTACTTTGTTTGAGTAATATATATGACACAGCCTTGAGGGAAGTAGTGAGACTAAATATTCATTACTTGTGTATGCAAGAGTCACATCTAGTTTAATAAGTGCGCCTCACTCAGAGTGGTTATGAAAAGATGGTATGGTACACCTATACTTTCAGAATAGGCGATTTCCTTGTGCAACTGCCCTTCACGCCCCCTTCACCTTAAAGACCTACTATGTAAAGCATGCTAACTGACTGGTGGTAATATGGAGATACTGGGATAGACAGGTTAGCTACTGAACGTTATATAGGGATCTATATCAAACCCCTGGAAACATGACAGCTCAGCGTACTACTTTGGCCAGCCAAACTAGAAAAAGAATCCCAACAATTCAGCACGACACACTCCTCTTACAGTAGTAAAATTGTTTTCTAGAGTAATATGGTATACTGTACGTTCAGAGCAATAGCACGCAACAGGATGTGGAATATTCGAGTTCAATACGAAAGTCATGGAGGAGTGGGGTGCCTTCATCTTAAAACAGATCGGAGTCATTGATTCTGTGTTCACCAACTACTAGACATAGGGAATGATAATGGTATAAGTAATCTATTTATAAAATTACTATAATACTATGCATGATCACTAGTTCAGTACAGCTGTGGAGAGGATGCTTGTCAGTCAGCGGGTGGGGACATCCTTCCAATAAGGGGAGTATATATATATATAGGCTCTAAAGGGGGAAAAAAGGAAAAAAAATTCCCCCGGGTCTCTTGAAGGAGAAAGGTGTTTGTGCGAGTGAACTTATTCTTATCTCTCAAAAGGAAATATATTGGCCTACCTGCAGGAAGTGATATATTAGCCAGGAGGTAACATGGAAGGGGAAGAGGACCTATATGCTAATGATAGTATTATTATAACTATTTATGTAGTTAACATATTTATAAAAATAAAATAAATCTGTTTACGCATATCTTACTAAATAAGGTTTAAAATGTTAAGTGTTCACAAGAGCTGAGCTATTAGATTTATCTTATTGTAATTTAACGGTATCGGCCGTAAGGATAAGCGATATAGCCGCAATAGTTAATTGCGTACTGAGGTATTTTCATAATTAGGCTATTCGAGGTATAGCTGACGACGCTCAGCACTAGTTACGTTGCAAAGCGAATTAGCCTGAGATGACGGAGACCCCTGAAAATTTTAATAGCCGGCCAGCTCTGATATATATACTAAGTATTATAATATATATATTAATTATAATATAATATATTAAATATATTATATATATATATATTATTGGATTATAATATATCAAATTATGAAGGTAGAAGATAGAAATAATATCACATAAAATATCATAAACAGGTTAACTCAATCATTTGCATTAATGTAAATTATATACATATTATAGTTCATTTTGATTAAATAGTATAGTAATTTATAATATTTTGTATAATAATAACTAATTAATAACTTATACATATATAATTAGATATACATATAATATCATTATATACATTTCTTTAAAGGTACATTATTAATATAATATATATATCAATAAAATATTACTTAATATGATATATATATAGAGAGTATTATAAAAAAAAAACAATAGATTAGTATATATACAATATAATATAAATATAATTATAATCTTGATTTATTACTTTATATAGAGAGAGTTTAATAGTAAAATAGAGACATAGAGATACATATAATATATATATATATGTACAGTAAAATGGGTAATAGTAATATAATATAACAATGAACTGTAATAGGAAGGGATTAGTCTATATAGTTTAATATTGTATACTATAGTTTCTTCTATATCTCCATAATAATCGATATAATGGTAGTATAACTATTAATTACTATAATTAATGATTGCCCTTTCTTGATATTACGTTAGTAACGATTATATACTTAATAATATATATATATATAATATCCACAATTATATATGTAAGCATTTTATAAATTATATAGTATCACTGTCTTAGGAATAAATCAGGGGGCGCTCGTCGTTGTCCACATTCTAGGTGGTTGAAATGAATTTCCAATCCACACCCGCAGCCAATTATGATAAATTACATATATCATAACTATAATATAATAATAGATAATCCACTAAACTAATAAAAATATAATATAAATTATAGATATATCACTAATTTATATATTAATTTATATTGATATCTAATAAATATATAATATTTATCTCATAACTTAATAATATAATGTATAAATATAATATCTATAATATATAGTCCTGTAGTATTACGTATTATCTACGTTATTAAAATTATTTCAATCTATTTATTTTGAATTATTTGTTACCTTTCCCTCCTAGAAATGTTGCTACTAACTAGTAACCTGAATTTGGAATTCTTTTGTTTGAAAAAGAAAATCAGCGGTCCCTCCGATCTTTAGAAATAGAGCAAATTTTTCCCAATAACTTTGCAATCAAAATCACAAATATTCACCATAAAAATTAAAACTACTGAGAACACTGCTAATGCCGAAAGCCTGTCCTGGCCCCAATCGTATTCTCACAAAATCCTTAATCTTTTTAATGTAGAGAAACCACCGTCAGACTTCGATGTGTCATCGGGGATAGTCTATAAGGACTTTTTTAATTCTTTTACACATTCACTGAATGTGTCTTCTAAATTTTTTTTCACTTATGAAATCAGGAAGCTATACTAGAGGTGAACGAAATTCTTCAGTGCTTTAAATTAATGAAAGTTCCGTCTGTAGTAGCTATTTTATGTGAAGGAGGGGGTACAATTTTACAAGTTCTTTTAAGTTTTGGGCCAGGAAGATGGATATATAATGGGCGAACATTTCAGGCAGAAATAAGTGGCAACAATTGATGACCTGTAAATTTAAATCTGTATTTCATCTGACAATTTATTGTGTCACATATTCTTTTGCTCTCTACTAATTTTGGAAATGACCTGTTTCTGCTTCTCGTTCGATTTGCTACCATTGCGAGCGCTCTCTTGGAAAATTAAAATTTTCTCTGTGGAGAGAACTTTCCTCCAAAAGTATCAATGCAGATCTAATTCTGCTGGGTTCAATGTTCCTCTTTTGAAGTTGACAGTCCTAAAGAATCCTACCTAGGATCATTGATTCTTGGAAAAAAAGAAATCCAAAAATTAATATTAATTACTCTCGAGAACCTTGACATTCAGATGCAAGGAAATTGTATTTACATCTTGAAATTCGTCCCTATTTTAGGGAAAAAATTTAGCTTACTATTTTTTTTTTTTTTTCAAAACTCTGAAGTGATCTTGATTGAAAGTTCCATCTGGTGGAATTGAACCATGAGGTAATCATATCTTTCACTACTTGATCCAAACCACGAATCGCTTGTTCTCCTTTGGGCTTGTGGAACAAATCGTCTATGCGCTCTAACATTATAGGCTTGAAGATAGCAAAAAAGGTGCGGACACTTTCTGTTAACTTTATGTATGCAGCTTTAGCACATCAATCGAAGATTAAGCTGATGAAGCACTGGCAATAGGTATAATATTCATGTGATTTTTGGTATATTTTTCCTCAACTAGCCTGAACGCGGGAATCTTTCCCACTTAGACCAGGAGACTGACGTCAAGACTGTATACGAGCATACGACCTAGTCTCATAAGATTTTGTGATTTAATTTATACTTGGTGGGCATGAGATTGATCTACTCATACTTCCATCTCTACACTTCATTTCGATACCTTTTTAAAGACCAGTATTAAAGTGTTTCAGACGTCATGCTTTTCTGAGTGCAAATAAAGTTCCAAAAATCATTTACGTTTGGTATTCCTTAAACATATATCACTTAAAGATGACAACCATGAGTATAGTGGTATAAAAACTGTTGTGTTGGCCAACATTCACGGCAGCTTTCGTGTCTACATCGCAAATGACAGAATAGAAATCAGCTTACAAAATTGTTAGAATTTGCTACTCTTACTAATCGATTCTCGTTTCCTGTTTCCCACCGCATCTCCGGCTTTCTCCTGTTCCCTTGTCTTCGTGCACAGTTACCGCAAGAATAACATTTTCTGTAGAGCTTTTCTGTTTTGTTTTCGAAGTTCCCTTGAAAACAGTGGGCCTCCTCTCTCTAGATGGACCGCCTCATGAAAACTATTAACGATCTGGGCACGCCTAGAGTTCACGTACCTTTTGAAGAACACTGGAGTATGTTGTAGGGATCAGCTTTCGTTATGGCCCTCTCCTCACAGAATAGCCAGACTCAAAATTGCTCTCCCCACACAAAATTTATCGCAGTTTATCGATAAATATAGCAAGAGAATATACTGTGTGTCTCTAATATGTTCATACATTCTCCAATAAATGCTTATGTATTGATTCTATACTTCGCTGTTAGCTTTTAGCAATGTTTAAGTTCTCCCAAACAGTTGAGCAGGTCTTGAAAGATTTTTCATGTGTTGAAACCAAGATCTTCTGTGTTTTTTAATCGATATTGCTCTTTGGCCTTAGATGCCAGATGATCTTATATCTCGTTACATCCTCCTTTTGGCTGCCCCATGCTGGTCGTTTCCCAAGTCATTTCTTTATTTTCCTAAAATCAATTAACAACTTCATGTTAGTTGGAAGAGAAAAAGCGCAAAGCTTGCAACAAACGGAGAGAGTGTCTTTCTCTTGTTCACTTGCGTCAGGAACCCACACATCAATATATCAATCCAATTTAGCTTTGTTTTTTTTCCTTCTAGTGACTGAGAATCCCCAGGGTAGGATACGTCTCTACATTCCATCTTCTTTTATTCCTTATTCGTATACGATCATTCAAGCCTCGGGTTGGACAATTGGGTCTGGGTTTTACATTTAACCCCTTCTCTTTATTTCAGCTGAGTACGCGTACAGATAGATATGAACGCTAATTTTTAATTTTCCAACTGTCTCTTCAAGCTGAATCAAAGAAAGTTTTAACAATTAACATCTGCAAACTTGAAATTCCCCATCTAAATGGGAAAAGAAAGATATATATATAAAGTATACAGTAAATATATATAATATTATATTTAATATTATAGTTATATATACCTATTATAATTACTAATAATATTATTATATTCAGTATTATATCTGAGACTATATTATTATAATATATACTATATGAATTAGTATTATAGATATATATTATATATGGTATATATACTATATATGTATAATAGTATTTAGTATATATATATACATTTGTAATATAATAATGTAGTATAATATATATATATAAATATTAGTATATATAACCTAGTAATTAATATAAGTATTAGTTTGCCTGTGGAGGAAAGTGTACAACCGAAAATTTTTTTTGCGTTCAGATTAAAAACTGAACAATTAAAGGTAAATATAAATATTCAAATAATATTTCTTGAGGGAAATTTTTCACATTAAGTCGCAGTATCATTTTCAGTCTATCATTAGTGAAAGTTAAAAAATCTTAGATGATAATGGAGGTCAATGTTAACCTTAATGTATAATACCCATTATAAAGCCTCATATTTAATATCAATTTAATCATTAAATTAATTCATTATATACTATAATATTATAAAGTAATATAATAAATATAAATATACTTAATATATGATAGTATATATATAGTATATATAGTTTATATATATATTACTTA
>JABUQX010047183.1:0-27500 GCA_015478945.1 Trachelipus rathkii
AAGTGGGCAGAAAAGAAGGAACACGCAGCGAACTAGCCGGAGTTACCAATAACAAACACAAACTCGGCTCAGATACAGCACCCCTTTGCTAACGAAACGTCGTAAAGGTGGTGGTACGTGAAGTTGTAAGTTCCCTCGTAGCACTGCAACTGCGGTATCCTATAAATATGAGATTAAATCATCCAAAATCGCGCCGCGAAAGATAGAGGGTAAGTGAGCTGAAAGTGCAGAACAGTTATAAGGCCTTTTTGGCCTTTGACTCTACCCTGTCCAAAAGCCGGTGAAATCAGAGCCCCCCCAATATGAGAGCAGAGCTCCATACAAGGGCGATAAGACCCTTGTAGCTGATAGCTAGAAGAAGAAAAAAAAGTCTCGCAGGTCTAAACAACTCCCACTTTTTTGAGGCCGCCCTAGCAACCGTTTGTGATGTGAGGTTTCCAAGACTTTTTATTTTTTTATGTTAAGCCAAGGATGTTTATATGTCAACAGGAGAGACAGGAACCGCGAAAGAGTTTAGGAAAGTAAGAAGGTTTTAGAGAGTGAGATTGTAGAAGTTGAGTTAAAGAATTGAATTTCAAAGTTGAAACGACCCCACCCGGAAATCCTATCCAGATCAGCGAGAATAGAACGAAAAATAAGAGGAGAGGCAATTCTAAGTAAAAGAGGGAGCTTATATATGAAAATGAGTGAAAATGAAGGTTCGATCTCGGCATATGATGGATAGAGTTAGATGTGCAGGTGAGAAGATCTCATTAATGAAAGTAGGAATAAAATAGGAGGGGATAGGACAGAATCCCTGAGGAACACCCGACTATGAACAGAATAAAAAAGAAGAAATCGTTCCAGTAAACACACCGATATTTGAGCGATTTGAAAGAAAGCTAGGCAAAATAATTTAGCAAAGAGAAGGAGGAAACCCAAGGAGGGAGCTAGGGAAAACAGTGACCGCTTGCCCAACCGTCAACATGCTTGGATTATGCTCAACGCCACCAGCAAGTCCCCGTGTCCTAAAGCGGAAACCATAATCGTTAGCATAGGAAGTATATCGCCAGTAGACCTGACCGCCGAAAGCCGTACTGCGACGAAATAAGGGAAAGAGATTCTAGATGATCTAAGAAGTGAAGTTGAGAAGGGTTTCAAAGATTCGTTGATAGAATAACAAGTGAGAGCTATATGCGATAGTTAGAAGGATCAGAGCGGCTTCCTTTTCGGAATAGGTTGGACATGTGCGCTCTTCCAACACTGAGGAAAGTGCTAGTATGTAGACATAGAGACTATAGTTGAACGAGGGGACGGGGACAGCACGGAAGCACACTCCTTCAAAACTCGGGGTGGAACTCGCATCCGGGCCACGCCTTTCTAACAATTCCTAGAATTTCAGAGCATGCACTTATCAGATGTAATCAGGAGGCAAAGGCATAGGAACATGAGAGGACGAAGAAGAGTAAGAGGGATCGCCAGAATCGTCAGGTTGAGTTAGAGGAAAGAAGGAGGCCAAAGATTCCTTTTCAGTCGGAGAATTAGCAACAGAACCATCAGACGAATAGAGGAGGAAAGACAGATTACGGAAGTTGTTAGAATGATATTTTTGGCAAGAATGACAGAAAGGATTCCTCAGTAGGCAGACCAAAGAGGTTAGCTGCACTTCGTTGACGAAAGCAGCTTTGCCGTCGAAAGAGTATCCCGCAAACGATTTCCTAGATGAAGAAAATTAGAGAGAGTGAATAGGAGAAAAAGAAATTTCCATCCCATACGCACTGTCTCTAGCCTGAATGGCCAAGAAAAGCACGATCGACCATGGATTATGAAGAGAGAAGGATTTGTCGAGAAAGGAATGAACCTGCTCATTCCCATCAACGATTTACAGCTCCTACCTATCGGCAGAGAGCTGAAGTTCACCTAGACAAAGGCAGTCATTCCAATAAGTTGGTGTTAGAAGCGACGCAAACCCATCGCCCGATCAAAGTGCCTGAATTAAAATATATATATATACTATATATATATATATAATATATAATATATATTATATAATAATATATAATAATATATATATATATAATCTAAATAGATATTTTGATATATAACTATGTATATATATAATATAATATATGTATATATATATATATATATATAATATAATATATATTTATATATATATATATAATAATATATATAATATAATAGATAATATATATTATATATTTATAATATATATTATATATATATACATATATATATATATATATATATATATAAATATATACTATATATATATATATATAATATAATATATATATATTTATATATTATATATATTATATATTTATATCATATTATATATATATATATAATACTATATATCTATATATAATAGATATATATATATATAATATATATATTATGATTATATATATATATAATAAACAGTATATATATATTATATCTGTATATATACTGTTACCAGTATATATACTATATATAAGTATAATATATAGATATATCTATATAATATAATTAATATATATATTATAATTATATAATATACAGTATATATATATAATGATATAATTATAATATATATATATATAATATATATATAATCTAATAATATAATATATATATATATATATATACTATATATATATATATATAATAAATATAATATATTTATATATATATAATATAATATATATTATATATATATTATATATATATATATATTATATTATATTATATAATATATATATATATATATATATATATATATATATATATGCATCAGAGAAGGTCGTGATCGCCGTAAGTGGCCTTTTATCTTTCGGCGAAAATACATGAATCGTGTGGGTACATGGAATGCCAGAGGAATAAATGTTGAGAAGAAGATGAGAGATGGATGTATTTAGAAAGGTAAAATTTGATTTGCTTTCGTGACTGTAACAAAGATGAAAGGAAACGGTGAAAGTGAGTGGTGTGGTGTGAAATGTGTATGTGCTGGTGTGGAAAAGGAATGAGAGGGGGCGAAGGAGTTGCAATCTGATGAGCGACTTGTGGTACAGAGCTATGTTAAATTTTGTGTGAGTACTAAAATTCTAATGGTTAATTTAAGTTTGAAAGTCAAGGTTGGTTGGTTGTGACGTATGGTCCATCTGCGGGAAACGTTGAAGAGAGATCAACAATTTTCTGGAATAACTGAATGATGTGGATGGGGTGAGTAGGGAGCTTCAGATGATTGTGTTGGGTTGCCTAAATGGTTGGATAGTGACAAAAAAGGGAGGTATAACAGGTGCTTTGATGTGTCAAAATGAGAATGGTATGAAGGTGATTTGATTTCTGTGAGGAGAGAGAGATATGTATTAAATAATACTTCTTTAAAATACAAGAGTATTCATAATATAACTAGAGTTGGTGTAGGTAGAGATGGTATCGAAGTGAAAAGTATGATTGATTTTGTGTTGGTGAAGAAGTAGCTATTGAAATATGTGTTGGTGAAGAAGTAGCTATTGAAATATGTGTTGGATGTTAAATCACCGAGGGGGTTAGGAATGATATCATCGGATCAATATGTTGGTTTATGTGAAGTTAAGTTAAAAGGGGCGATGGGAGAAGGTATAAGGAAGAAGTGTAGAATAAGAGTGAGAAGTTAAGTGAACAAGGTAATAAGGTTAAGTATTTAAGAGAACTTGCAAGTAAATCAGTTGAATGTGAACACGTTGAAACTGAATAAATCTGGAAGCAAATAAAGGAAACGGTTGTTAGTAGTTCAAGAGAAGCATGTGGATGTGCTAAAGTAGGAAGTAGGAATGTTAACAGTGAGTCAGGCCCGAACTGGCCAGGACGGCTGGTCGGCGATTGCCGAGGGCCCCCGGCCCAATGGGGCCCCGGAACCCCCAAAAAATGGGTATACTAATTTATAATTGGATATACTAATTAATAATTAGTTACATCAAAGTAATTTGATTATTTATTTCCCAGTAACTCTTTACGCTTTACAATCAATTTTAAGCAGTTGCCAGTTGGTTTCTGTTTATGGTAGCCTAACTAACTTCTTTGTCGCGACGCTCACTCATCCAGTCTCGTAGTAGGGTTGTAGTTAGTGCGTGTCACAGTTGTGTTACAACATATCGTACAATCGCAGCTCCAATGATTTAGATCTTTATTTTCAGAACCTGAAATCGATGTCCACCCTCCCTTCAATGACGTCCTACTTCTGGCACTCGCTCTTAGTTAGATATAGACTGGAAGAATACTAGGCCGGGTTGCAATCAGCCACTTTTAGATCGTCCATCAGTAACGTCGGCTTCTCTCGGCAGTGATCTCATCATAGAACTACATACAAGCTCTACACAGAAAAGTTATATGAAGTAAACTCCATAGACGCCCTGAATGCTGCTCAGAATTGCTGCTACGCAAACAGCATGGATGTTTTCATCGCACGCAACGACAAATACACCAATTGGAATTAAAAAAGCTTTTTAATAAAGAACAGCACCCTGTTAAAGTTACGTTGAAGGGAAAATGAGCTAAGATTGCCCATTTGAGCCTCAAAACTTTATCCGACATTTACCGGAATGGTGATAAAATTCACAGAAAATGGTTTTCATATTCGATTCGGCTCAACAGAGTGGTACCCACTTGTATGGCTTTCGAGTAAGATAATAGAGATTTTACATTTATACCGACATGACCCCCAGCATATTTAAAAACCTTTGAGTTTTCACAAAGACTTCTCGTATCATCAATTCAAGCGAAAGCACGCTTTTCAAAGCCAAAAAGGTCACGATATTTCAACTCTTCTGACTAGCAACCAAACTTACAAGCGAGAAAAGAAGTTTACACCAGAAGATTGGTTGTTCAACTCAACATTTGATATAGTTTTGTTTATTGGAAAACAAGGCATTAGTAAAGAAGGAAAAACTGGCAGAATGGCTTTATACCTTGCCTCTACAGTAACAGGCGTAATTTGTCCGAACTGGTCATTTGGTCAAATTGATTGATTTTACAAAGTTTAATCTAAATTTCAACTTATTTTAATTATTATTTTAGTTTATTTATAACATAAATTGACATAAATACAATATATTAAAAAATCATTCTTTTGCTGTTTCTAAAAACTACTGACGAGTTTTATCCAGCAAAAGTATCTAATGTATGTCTGATTTGTTGATCTAAGGTTTAAGACAAGAAAAGATAAGATAATATCATAATAAGATAATAATAATAATAATAATAATAATAATAATAATAATAATAATAATAATAATAATAATAATAATAATAATAATAATAATAATAATAATAATAATAATAATAATAATAATAATACATAAAAAATAAATAATAAAATAATAAATCAATGACAGACAATAGGACATGTATATATATATATATATATATCATATATATATATAATATATAATATATATATATTATATATAATTATATCATATATATGTAAATATTTATATTATATATATATATATATATATATATATATATATAGCCTCCAATTCCCCATCAAAGCCCTGTCCGATAGTACGAGCCGTCCCCTGAATAAGATTACGTTTATTAACGGTGTGGCGGAACTATTTTATTGAGTTAATCATTGTTACGTCTCCAATATTGGTAGCTTCTCATCTTTATTGGGGAACCCGACCCCGATAATGTGATGTTCTTCTTCTCTTCTTCTCTTCTTCTTTCTTCTTCTTTTTTCTTCTTTCTTTTTTTTCTTTCCCTTCTTTTTCTTCTTTTTCTTCTTCGCCTTATTATCATTAGCTATAGATACGAGGATGAAAAGGCAAAAACCAAAGTATAAACCCGACGAGCCCATAAGGGTGATTTTTAAATAAAATAAATGAGCTACGAAAAATGACCGTCAGAGCGTGGTTGACGTAAAATAGTATAACTTTCAAAAGAATGATCATGCAGTCGGGCAAATGTATTCGCTGCGCCATATGTATATATTTAATTTCAAATTGCGGTCACGGAAGTTCGGTCGAGTATTCGAGCAGCGACGCGAGCGGATATACAACAAACTGCCCGCGTGCTACAACGCGGGAAGGTTCACGCAATGAATCGCGCGATTTGGAAGGCCCCACGCAATGGGCGCCTAGGCAGGCTGACAGGCGAGACGGACACCCGATCAATTGAACCAACAAACGTTAAGTACACTTGGAAAGTGTACTTAACGAGTGTACTTCAATTAAGTCACTGTGAAACGCTCATACATCTAGAAGAGCAGAAACAAGCATAGGTGACGTCATATTTGAAAAACACTCAGCAAAGGTACATGAAAGTAGCCAGGAAAGTAGCTCAGGAAAGTACATGACGACTCTGGAACGTATATGAGCCTCAGGGACGTACATGAGCACTCAGGAACGTATATGAGCACTCAGGAACGTACATGACAGGTGCTGAAAAGCAGAATATTTCAGGAAAGAAGCTGGGGTGCTAGAAGCTAAAATCTAGCATTCATTGGGTTTTATCATTATTACTACTGTTAATTAATTCAACTAAAGCCGTTTTCGTTTTTTCATTTGTGCTTCGAATACGTAAGAAATGCTCGAGTTTGCGTCCGTTTTTGTCAAACAGCGCAGAATCGTAAAAAATGCTCACCAGTCGTATTATATATATATATATATATAATATATTATATATATATTATATAAAATCTTATATATATATAGATAAATATACTAATATATAAAAATAATAATAATATATAATAATATATATAACAAAATGAAGATATATTTATTCTGATATATAATTATATATATATAATATATATACTATATATAGTATATATAATATATATATATATATATATTATAAATATAATATAATATATAGTATAAATAATATATATAATAATAAATATTATAATATATATTATATATATATATTTTATACTATATATATATATATATATATATATTAATACATATATATATAGTAATATATTATATATATATTATATAAATCATAATATTTTTCTATACATAGATAATATACTTTCTTTGTAAAAGAGTTTGTATGTAATATTGTTTACGATCCTTTTTCTAGGAAATTTGGTATATAATATTATATAATAATTATATAGTATAGTATATATATATATATATATAGTATATATATATATTAAGTAATTATATATATAATATATATATATAAATATATAAATATATATATATATAAGTTTATATATATTAATTTACACTCTTACCGGAAATCTATCGGTAAATGCGACAAAAACAGTGTCTACTAAGTCAATAAATAACAAACTTTGGTCAGCATGAATTGACCCTCTGATCAATCGCCGCAAAAAGTTAACTTTATTTAAATTTAAATTCATATTGGTATTTGGCAAAATTGAAAAATAATTAATCGCTCCCTTAGAATTAAGAATTTAGTCAGTGTCATAAGCATAAAAAAATTTGGTATCGGTGACACAATTTATTTTCCCTTCGTCAATAACAAAATTTTTTAATTCTGTGGTTGGTAAAAGTTTCGCTCACTATGGGTAAATTTTCTAAATTGACACGTGCGAAAATTTTTTCGTCAATACAGTCTGAGAATTCACAAGTCGCCATCTTGAATTTTGACAGCAAGATGTGTTCAGAGTGCTTTTTTTTTCTAATTGATTTTTAACTAAATTTCTTCCATATAATCATATATAAATAAAAAGGAGTGTTGTATACATGTTGTAGTTTATATTACGTGCAAGTGAAGTTATGTATATAGGGCCTATATCGAATAACAGACAATGCATATATAGCCTGCATATTTGCTTCTTTCCTTAAATATATTAATTGCATGAGGATGGTCTAATTGATTTTGTGCTTAAAAACAGTTTTAGTTGTAATCTAAGCAAAAATCTGAACGCTAAACCTATGTAGCTGTAATATATGTAATTCCTGTATATCCTTAAGATGCGTGGGTTGCGTGTTTATAGTAAGGCTATGATACTTTTGCTGACGATACGGACATCAAGGATAGGTCATTGGCTTTACTGTCTCTATATTATATTCTATTTATATAAATATTTAGCTGGAGTTTGGAATGCAGCAAAATTGGCAAAAGAATTGTTGAAGTTGATAATTCTGCTTATATGACTTGCAACTGCAGTAATAAGTTCATTTAACAGATTCGACAAAATTCGATATCTTTTTGAAAGGGGTTTTTTTTTATATAATATATGTAGGCCCCATGTAAAGATATAGAACAGGGTCCTAAACCTCTCAAATAAATATTAATTAATCAACGCAAAAAAAAAAAAAAATTGGGGAAACAAAAAGAATGAAATAGTAGAGTTAACAGATCTGACGAATACACTATTTTTTTCTGATCGGTTTTTTTTTATATCTTAGCTCATTTAAAGTTAGTTAGCAAATGGTGTCAAATGTGGTCACGTATAAAAATATCATTCAACTAAAAAAAATTAAGTAAAGAAATAAATAATCTAGCTTGAACCATCGAAATTATAAAGAAAAATGTCCATTATAAAAATGGTAAAATTGGCGTTCACTGTAATGTTGCTTAATATTATATAATAATATATAAGATAATATATATATATTATTATTATTATATAACTAATAATATAGTATATATATTAAATATAATATATATAATGCCCTGTTATGTTTTAAGACTCCCGTCAGTTTTTGATTTTTTTTTTAACATATTGCTAGTATATGAGACTACCAATTAATTCAGTGTGACGAACTATTAAAAATACAGAATATTTACGTCGTAAAATAAAAATCAAGTCATGTCAGCAAAGATACAGAAAATGTCATATCTCGAAAAGTACGACACCTACCAGAAAAACCAATTCACATATTTGATCACGTGTAAGAGCTTATTACAAAATGAAACATTATAGTATTTTTCAAAAATAAATACTCTCGAAAAGTACGGCTCTTACAGACCAATTACATATTGGAATCAGCGTAAAGCTTATAACAAAAATGTAAAAAAAAAATAAAATTGGGAAATTCCTACGTGGGGGAGGGGCGGAAGAACCCCAGCGACACCCAAATACCAAAAGAGTGGAGGTTCCGGAGACCCTCCCGAGGGGGGAAAGTCCCCCGTCGTTCCCCGGAAATCCGAGAGACCCCGACCCTGCCCATCTTGGCGGTTTACCCTTGGGTATTCCTTTTAGTTATATAAAGAAAAATTAAAACTGACGGCAGTCGTAAAAACGTAATCTGGTCCTATAATATTTTTTGAATCATCATCGTCACCCCTAAATGACTGTTAGGATCATAACAGAAATATATAAAAAAAAAAAATTCGAAAAATGAACGAGTCATAAACACATATAGGCTTAGTGTTCACGCACAGTGATCAATAAAAGTTAAGGGCTATTTTACGGCAACAGTGAATCAATAAGGTTAGGCTCTTTGTCTTTAAGTTAGGTATATAAGTTTTGTTAGTAGACAGATTTACTATACCCATATTTATATATCAATAAATTATATATATATATATATATAATATATAATATATATATATAAATATATAATATATATAATATATAATAATATAATATATTATATATATATATATCAATATACCAATATTGATTCCATTTCAATATAACAAAGTATACTAATTTTTTGATTAATCCAACCAACAAATATCGAAACTGAACCCTAAAAAAATAGGGCTGCCCGAAAATAAAATTTTTATACTTATAATATAATAATATATTAATAATAACAGATATATGTATAATAAAATATTAATATATATATATATATATATATATATATATATATATACATATATATATATATAAATATATATATATGCATTAAAATCCCTTTAATAATATTTGGATACTATATTGCAGGAGGTCTTAACCAATAACTGCCAAAATTTCTCACTGGTTACAAGCTCAATTATGCCAAGCCCATATATAATTACAATATATGAATATATATATATTATATTATAAATTTATATATATTAGTATATAATTATAATATAATAATAATGATAATTATATATATATATCTGCTTTAAAGTTGTTGACTCCAGGAGCAAAAAACAATAATTAATGTATCGTTATTTAATAATTTACGGTTAAATACATAAATTTTTGGTAAAACAACCTAACCTAACTTCAACTTACCTAAAAAAAAGAACCTAACCTAACCAAACTAACTTAACCTACTAACCTAATACTAACGGAGTCAACCACTTATAAAATTATCCTAAATATAATATAATAAATATATAATTAAATATTATTATATAATATATATATAATATTATTATATATTATATATATACTATATATATATATTATATTATATATATATATATATATATATAATTAAAAATTCTAGCCATGTTACCCGTACCTGACTAAGTTACAATATTATAAGCATTTTCATTTTCATATTTCGCTTTTTTACTTAAAATTTTTTTTTTTTTTGCGTTGACTGAATAAATTATCATATGAGAGTTTGGCACCACTGTTCTAAATAGTAAACATGGCCTAAAGATTAAACACAAAAAACCAATCATCGGAAAAAAATATCGCTATTTCGTCAGAATAGTGAATTTTATACCATTTTTTTTTTCTTTTTTTTTTTTTTTTTTTTGTGCTTATTGATAATTATATATGACGAGAAGGTTGCCATCACTGTTTTCAATTCATTAAAAGGTCTCTCGATTTCCTTTATACGACACTATATTATTAAAAAAATATCGATATTTCGTCAGAAATGTTAAACTGAATATTACGCTGCATTTCAAGTCTATTACTGTATATTAGTCGTGCATGAATTTCCAAAATTCTGGTTATTCGAAGACTCATACTATACCTGGGAAAAAAACATGAAGTCCTCAGTACAGATATCATATTATAAGTGTTCTGACATGCAAATCGTTTTTTTATAGGTATAATGTGGACATTGATATCAAATTTATTTAATTAATATTCTTATTTTCACCTTTTTGTTCATGCTGTGCATGAAATGGAAATATTGGTCTAACTAGGGGGTTCCCATAGTACAGTATTGGCAGAATCACCTATGTTTGGGGATCAGTATTCGGTTGAATATGGCCGCATATTCTATTTGGTGAAGACTATGAAAACTTGATCAAAACGCATTAATGCAAAAAATATTCTATTTTATTGAACTAATACTGTTGACCGCTGAACAAGAAATGACTTCATTCTTATCACTCCGATACTTGAAGTATTGTAAAATTAATTTGTAATTTAATTAAATATCCGAATCTGTAATCTCACCTTAAAAACAATAGAGTAATCAGTACACCTCTTTCTGTATTGGTAGCTACATCTCAGTCTAAAACTCATATCTTTCAAAGTTAGATTGCTTTGGGTGCTAAAACAAAAAAGTTTGTTTCAACCTGCACTAACCAAATGCTGCAACCAAACCTACAACATAAGTACCATGTAAGCAATTGCATAATGGCTGATAGAACTCCCAACAGGCTTAAATTCTACATCATACCTATACATGACAAATTTCTAAGTGGTCCAAAATAATCTTTTGGTAAAAGAATGGAGAAGTCTGGCATCACTGATTGAGACAAACTCACAGGATAGACTCCTAATTCCTGTAATGATGCAATACACTAATAAAACATGTTCTATAAAAAACAAAATTAAGTTGCAAATTTTAAGTAACTTAGGGGTCTAATATTAAATTTGCAACTACTAGAAACTTTGCTTATCACATTCACAAGTCTAGTTGCAGATTGTGTGAGAGCAAAAAATTTAAGTGGTACTATTGCCTAGTTTTTAGACAAAACCATCTAATCCACTTCCATATTTTTAAAAAATAAGCTGTTGGAATTTTATATGTATCTATCTGGCATATTTGTAAATACTGTACTGTGAGTTTTTCTGAAAAATTTTCCTATCAGAAAAGTCTAAGTTAAGTAAAGTTTGTAAGAAAATTCTTAGTGCAACTCTGGAAAATACCAGAAGCTTCACTAAATAATTACTTAAAAAACAAACTAAACTATTCTGAACTTAAGAAATTTTTTTGAACAGAAATTTTTTCACACGAATAAGTCACGTACAGTATCTACAAAACAATTTACCACCTTCCCTATTATAAAATCCAAATATCCAATGTTGTGCCTTACCCTTGATTTTTTTAACACAAACAATAATTTGGCTTCATGTTAAAAAAAATAACTAAATTATTTAGTATCTAGTTAGCACGTATATTTAGATTTACTGCTAGATAATAAATTTAACAACGCACTGAGATTGAGTCCTCCGATAAGGATATGCAGATACGGTACATACATAGCTTGTTAGCGGCGAGCCTCTAGCAATCTGTTAGTTTTCAGCCATAAAACTTCAATTAAAGTTAAAACCCAATAAAATTAAGTACAAAATTGTAGACGGTTTTAGCTACTAAGAAGAATAGGAACAAAATATACCCACGCGTAACACTAAGAATCCAACTAATGATAAACATAGATTGCACTTACTATTAGTTGATCAGGGATCTGTTCTTTAGTATTAATTCAGAGAGAACGTCATAAATAAGTTACAAATTACATGTTCGGAGTGGTCTGTAAAAATAAGACTGATAAATGGCTGGCTTGAAAATATTTTGCATAAATTTATTGATGGTGGATATTTAACAAAAGAGTATTTGTTAAGCAAAATTGCTGATTTTCAATATATGGGTACTGATAAAACAGATAAACCTTCAGTATTTGTATCAGTGACAATTTAAAAATAAAAATGACTGCTATTCAAATGTTATGCTTCTGTAGATTGCTTCCATTGACAAAATGACTGGCATGTATTTTTACTTTTAAGGGAGTTAATGGATATATTGTTTGCATTTGAGTTAGAGGCTTGGGAGGTTGAATATTTACGAGACATTATTGATACATTTACAAATCAGTATTTGATAAGAATCCGTAACACTTTAAAGCCTAAAGGCCATTATTTATTGCATTATCCTGACCAAATATATAAATTTGGACCACTAGTTCATTGTAGTACAATAAGGTATGAAGCAAAGCATCAGTATTTTAAAGAAGTTTATAATAAATTAAAAAATAGAAAAAATTTATCAAGAACATTAGCAGAAAAGCATCAAGAGTATATGTCATTAATGTTAAAACTTAGAATTTTTTTTTGATAATTATCAGGTGCACAATCCATATAATCCATTAGAAAAAAGAAATTTAGAAGATTTGAAAGTTCTTGACATTTTGGGAAATATTTTTGAGGAATCATGGAATAATTTGGTTACCTTTTGTTACAAAATCACCAAAAAAATACCCAATAATGAAAATATTGAATGTGGATATATTTTTCCTATGTTTGCCACACAAAGAGTGGAGAAGTTTGCTTATATATACCAGTTATGTAAAATGAAAATAAATAATCATGAATCTTTAATTGCTCTTTGTAAAATACTTAAAACGATAAACTTTTCTCAACACTTGCATTGTTATGAAATAGAAGCTCCATTGATGACTGATTATAAGTATGAATATGCCGCATTTATTTTGGAGAATACCATTTCCTGGCAGTTACTTGGATGTTACAACATAGGGAACAAATGGTATGCATCATTAAAAAGAAAAACCAAATGTAATCTTTATGTAAAACCATTACTTAGTAAAACGCTATAAAAAGTTTCAAAAATATTATATATATATATATATATATATATATATATATATATATATATATATATATATATATATATATATAAATATATATAAAAATATATATATATATATATATATATATATATATATATATATATATATATATATATATATATATATATATATATATATATATATATATATATATATATATATGGCCTTTTATGTTTAAGTCCCCCGCAGATATATCCATTCTTTTTTAGCATTGATTATTTTTGAAATAATGATTTGAATACTATTTTTTAAAATATTCTTTTTTGGTGAAGCTCGATTTTTATAATTTTTTTAATTTATAAAATTTATTTAATAATTGTAATAATAATAAAAAGATACCTTTATGAATTAAAAAAAAATTCCGCTTTTTCAACTTCTAATTTTTGAATTAGCCATCAAAACATCATCATCTGCAAAAACTACATGCTCTCGGGTAATAGCAAATCTACAAAATTTTCATTTCAACTATTAATTAAAACATTATACAGTTATTGAGACATCACACACCACTTTCTAAGCCCACCACATGCATAAAAAAATGGGAAGTTATCAAAATTTCTATATAAAAATAAAAAATTTATCTATTAAATTATTTGTTCCTATCCAGCACTGTTTCATCCAGCTGTATAACAAAATTCAATTTCCGGTGCACCCTAATATATATATATATATATATATATATATATATATATATATATATAAGATATAAGTAGCATATATATATATTATATATATATATATATATATATATATATATATATATATATATATAACTTATATATATATATATATATATATATATATATATATATATATATATATATATATATATATATATATATATGCCTGTCCATAAAATTAAATGTTTTTAATTAGGTTTTATTAAATAATTAAAATGTCAAAGAGATTTCTGGTCACATATGTAGATCATGCAAAAATATGTGAAAATCCTTGTGAAGCAATGGTAAGAGAAAAATTTTCAATTGCTAACAATGTGCAAATATTTTTACAATATTTTGACAAGGATTTTGATTCCTTTGTTGATTGTGATTGGATGGAGTTGGATCATTTGTCATCTAATAAACTTAAAATTTGTGAAGTAAAAAGAAATGAATATAGATATTCAATTTCTGACATTTCTGCTGATATTTCTTCAGCTGAGAGTGACATATCCTCAGCATCAACAATAATTATTCCAACTATAGAATTGGAAAATACAGAAATTGACAACTCTGACTTTTCTGCTGCCCAAATTTTAAATCTTGATAATAATGAATATAACCAAGAATTGCACAACGCAGATGATGACAAACAAAAATTTAAGGATTCCCAAAAATTAAACTCTGAAAATACTTTACATCATGGAACATCAAAAAATTTAGGAGAAACTGATCATATGAACTTACAATATAAATTACCAGAAATCAAACCTGAATCCACACTGGGAAGGAACTTAAGAGCAAAGACTGTACTTAGCAACAAGAACAAAAGTATTTTCCTAAATTTAATCTATGAAAGTTTTTCTTCCCAAGGAATTTAGTAAGTATATATATATATATATATATATTATATATATATAGTATATATATTATATATATATATATAATATATATATATATATATATGATAAGTATATATATATATATATATATATATATGTATATATATAATATATATATATATATATATATCTTTTTTTTCCCCAAGACGGGGTAAGGTGTGTGATATACATCGGAAAAGAGAAGTAGTAGAAGAACATGACACTAGTCGAAAAGAAACACAGCTTACCGGCCCTCTATACCTATTAGCGAGAACTCGTCGCAGTCAAAATCCCCCTAGAGCTTCAAACGGGGCGGATGGGACCGGCTCACCTATGGCATCTCGTCATGTAGGGTTCATGCCCCGGCTGCGCAGGTGGTCTAGAACGCATGCCCCCTCACAAAACGCCCGCAAAATACCTCCTATTATGCACCTTTATTCTCGCATGCTGCACCACAATTTTCTCTCGCTTCGACTTCGTTTACTGACTGAACCACTTTTTCTTTCTTCTGTCTCCCAGCTTGTCAAATTCCCAACACAACTCGCCAATTTACATCAGTTTAATCAACCGACTGTCGATTCATCGCTTTCCACATTACAAACCATCTCAACGTACTTTCATTTATTCCTGTCATTTATGCCTTTCTTCCACACCACATAACTCTTAATAGTTCATAACTTCATTTTTCAATTTCTTTTCACAGCCTAACACGCCCTAAGATTGTCCATCCTGAACGCATTGTACCTAAGATCTATACCTCTTATTCCAGACATAGTCTCACTACTATACATTACACAGGTAACAACATACCTAATTGTAAGAACGCCTAGGCGCACTAGAGACTTCAGTCCTTTACATATCCCAATGATTTCATTGCTAAGAGCACTTCTGCCCAATAACAACTTTCCTACTACACTCTGCATCATCCGTTCCCGTTTCATCCAACAATATCCTAAATATTCAAACTCAGACACTTGTTCCAGTTGCTCACCATCTAACAATAATTCACACTGAGGACTGTCGCTCACTCCAAGTCACACACGCCTAACCTTACTCTTAAATCTCCGTTTACTTTTAAAACCGCTCTTTTACACACCTAGGCATTCTCTCCAACTCTTTCAGATTCACCAGCATAAACCAATCATTCTGCATATATATGGTAGGGCACACATCCATTCACCTCCATTCCTTCCGCATTCTACACCATTTCTTGCCACCGATATTCCCCATGCTCTAATTCTTTATAAACCCCATCCATAATACAAATGAAAATAAACCAAAGGGGACTAACACATGCCCTGCCTCACTCCGCTATTGATATTAATGTTAAACCAATCACTTTTGACACATTTATTCTTACACACGCTTTGATTCAATTCAGAAGCCTACCACCAAACCATATATACTAACACCTGCCATAAAAGCTTCCTATTTATCCTATCATATGCCTGTTGTACAAATCCGTAAAACCTAAATACAATTTATTCTTTCTCTCTCTCATTTTCTCTCAGTCATTGTTTTAAATGTAAAGGTTTGATCCACAAATCCTCTACCACTCCTTAAACGCACCTTGTTCTTCTCCAATCAGTCCTTCTGTTACTCGACGCACTCTTTCGACTAAAATTCCAGCATATATCTTCCCTACAACACTCATAAACTAATTCCATATAAATTCCTAAGTTAACCCTTATCTCCCTTACTCTATATAAGGGTACTATACTCTCTCGCGCTTCCAATCCCTGCAGAACTATACCTCCATAAAATGGCTTTATTACACAACTTCCAAATCCACTCAATCACCAATCTCGTTCCGTTCTTGATCAATCATTTCACCAGTAATTTCAGCTATACCTGCAGATTTACCATTTTTCAACTTTCTCACTCTTCCATTATCTCCTCCTTACTAATTACGTCATCCCCAAAATACCTATTCCTTCTTGCACATCAAACCCACACACATTCACTAATACCTCATCATTACTGTTAATAACAATATCAGATTCTCGAAGTGTTTTCACATTCCCCTCACATCCATTTTCAATCAGTTAAAAAAACCATCCTATTCATTATTCTAAGCAGATTTTCCTTATTCTCATTCTTAAGCTTTCGCGCTTCCTTCCAGAAGAGCTTCCATTCCCTTCTAAGTCCCCATTTTCATCCTCCTTCCAAACTGTTTTTTATTTTTTTACCTCTTCTTTTCTCCTACATATGCACCTTTTAGTATTTCTTTTTTCCTCCTTAAATATACTTCTCAAAATCTTTCAACTTGAAACTTCTCATTGGGTTTTAGTCATTCAACCACATTCTCTTTTACTTTTTAACCGCTTGCATCTATTCATTCCACCACTCACTGTTAACATTCTTTATTCCTACTTTCAGCACATCACTAACTTCCTTTGCACTGGCTTCTTTTTTTTTGCTGCCCGAGATTTGTTCAGTTCAATTGTTCACTTCCACTGGATTTCCTTGCGTACTCATTAGATTTATCACCTGTTTTCACTACTTCTCCACTCTTAATTCTACCCACTTTATCTTCTGTTTCACCTTCCTCTCCATCCAAACCCCCACTAACGTTAAATTTTAATAAAACAACATAATGATCCGTAATCCATTCCTAATCCTCTCCACTGATTTAAGCATCAACACATACTTCAAATTCTCTTTTTCCACTACGCAGCAACAAAATCAATCATAGTTTTCACTTCGATACCATCTCTACTACACCAACTCTAGTATATTTATGGATACTCTTGTGTTTAAGAAAGTATTACTTACACACATTCTCTCCTCACAGAAATCAATCACTTCCTACCATTCTCATTTTCTTCCTGACTCCCCCAAAGCACCTGTTTATCCATCTTCTTCTATATATAATATATATAATATCAATATATATTATATATATATAATATATATATATATATATATCTATATATATATATATATAGGATAGTCATATATCACACTATATATATATATTTATATTATATATATATATTATATGATTTTATTTGTAATTTTTATTTTAATTTTATTATTAGTTGGCCATAACACATGACTTGTTTGTGATTATTTATTATTTTATGAACCATGTAGAGATCTCTTAGTGTCTAGTGTGTGGGCATATCATAGTATATATATATATTTTTTTCATATATATAAATTTAGGCAAAGTAACGCGCTACAAGAGTATGAGAATACAAATCACTAATCTAAAAATTTTTATACATTAACTTTGAGTAATGAGTCCTTGGGTTTTTTCACATTAAATTAATTATTTTATTGCAGCTGATAAGCCTTTGTTTATTTAACTTATGTCTTTTCAGCAATATTGGACATAGATACAAAGAAATAGCCACTACAATTTTAACCAAATATCCTCACTTGTCAATGGGATTTGAATTTAATGATGCAAAGGTAATATATATATATATATTATAAATAATTAAATTTATAATTATTATATATATATATATTATTATATTATATATATATATATATATATATATATATTATATATATATATATATATATATATATATATATATATATATATATATAATATATTATAAATAATTAAAATTTATAATAATTAATATTTATAAGGGAAAGGTGATAAATGGAGTTGTTTCCATTTACAGAGGAATCAGTTTGAGTGTCAAAAGATAAAATTTTACGGACGTTGCTATAATATAAAAGAGTTAAAGGCTATACTAATTAGCAGATTGGAAACATCGGCTGGCTAGAGTGGAGAAAAGATGTATTAATTCTGTTGAAGGATGTTTGGTATGAGAAAAATGAGTCTAGTTAAGCAAGGAGATTGGCGAGTGATAGGTTGTGACATGGAGGGGGTTTGTGAAGGGGCGTGGTTGTGGCTCAGGGTCCAGGGAGTGAACCCACACTTAATGAATAATTACAGTATAGGTCAAGGGCGGATAGTCTTGGGTGTTGCGGACTCCACTTATATGATGAATGAAATGTGCTGGGTCTTTTTCTTTCGACGTTATTGTGTCATACTCTTTTTACTAGCCTTTTTTTTTCCGGTTGCAGTTAAAAAGACTTAGTCCCTTTTACATCCACGCAACGTTTCATTGCAAGAGCTATTCTCCGCTCATCTCACTTTCCTACATACAGGGTTCACACTTTCCTTGGAAAGTCGGGGAAAGTCAGGGAAAAAAATTGGTCAGGGAAACGTTTTAAGATATGCTGAAAGTCAGGGAAATTCCTTGAGACACAAAAAGATATTAAAAATTTCAAAACTATGAAGAATGATCCATGGACCAAATTTATATATTTTTTGTATATTTTTTTTTCCTTACTGTATAATTTGTGGAATAAGAGATGTATTTGATTAGTGAATGAAAAGGATGGGCGAGAAATGACATTCCATAAATCTACTTCTATCCTGTTTCTTTCTATTTTTAGTTACTATTACCTACTATTCTCCTAATTTCTGTTCGTAGAGGTTGTTCAAGTTCATCCTTTTGATGAAGGTGATTGGGTGTATGGATGTGTTTTGACTGTATGACTTAATCTTTTATAATATCTTTTTTCTTTAGGATTATATTTTTGAGAAGGGTTTTTTTTTTTTTTTTTTTTTTTTTTTTTTTCGAGTTTGACGAAGTGATTTTGGATTTTTTGTGCAGTTGAAGGTATTTATAAAATGACTTCAAACAAAAAAACTAACTTTTTAAACGACCACGGGTTGGACGTCAAAACTGAACCCACAGTTTATCAGGTGGTTGGGTAAAGGACCTGATCAGTTTCCAAGGCTATACTGTAATAAAGTATGTAAAAAGAACTTTGATCTATCTAACATGGGACGCCAAGCCAAAGTTTCACATTCAAGAGGGGAAACTCATTTAAATTTAATCAAAACTCGGCAGGACCAACCATCATTGAAAAACTTTTTCGTTTGTTCTAATAATACAAATATTAATGAAAGTGTGTGCACTGAAAATTATGCCCATTCAATCAAATTCTAATCATACTCAACCGACTTGTAAATTTTGACCTGAGGTTCTAAATTAATAACCAACCAATCAGTTTAGTGGTGGCTGGATGATAAAATGTCCCTTTAAAACTCGTGGTGCAGATATATAGGGGAAATTATCGCATATACAATCTATAAACTTGAAGAAGCAGAGAAGATGTTAAAACTAAAAGCCTTGACAGAAGAATGACGCTATAAAATCATAAAATTCAGATGCTTGAGAAGAAAAGTTAACCTAATTCTCCCCATTTAGAACTTTTGTGATCAACAGTGGACGTTAATTCACTTTGTTCCATTAATATAAGCTTTTTAATTTATTTCTTTTGTATAAATAAACGTTACTTTTGGTAAAAAATAAAAAAGGAGCGCGTTGGACGGCCTATGGGAAGGTATAGGCTGGTTACTAAAAAAAAATAAAATATTTTTTTTAAATTCATCCATGATGATGTACAGTTTCTAAAGTAATATTTTCAATAATTTAATGTATGATACTGATTAAAAGGCTGCAATAATTGATTAATAACTATTTATACTCCAAAAAAGTACAAACACGTCTGGTCAAAGCGAAATTTTCTGGATTTGGGTCAGGGAATGTCAGGGAAATCAATATTCAATTTTCAGTGGTGAACCCTGTACTACAGCTTGCAATATCCGTTGTTCCGTTTTTCAATTCAAACATATACCTAAATATTTAAACTCAGACACTTGTTCCAGCTGCTCACAGTCTAACATAGCTTTCACACCGAGGACTGTTCCTCAATCACAACCATTAACCTTTACGTCTTATCTACGTGTACTTTCAAACCCCTCCTTTTACACACCCTGCCAAATCTTCTACCAATCATCTCAGACTCTCTTCAGATTCACCACACACAAAACAAAATCATCTGCATATAATAGGCAGGGCACCCTTCACTTCGACCTCCATTTCATTCATTCTAACACTATTTCCTGTCACCCCATCTTAATTCTTTCAATAACCCAATCCATATTATCAAATTGAATTAACAAGGGGAACATAACACATCCCTGCTCACTCCGCTATTAAACCAATACTTTTGAACACCATTGTATTCTTACACAGCCTGCACTATTGTCATACATAAACAACTTTTGATTCGCATTCAGAAGCCCCTACCACCAACACGCAATCATATTACTAACGACCTGCCATAGAGTCTTCCCTATTAATGTCCTAATCATAGCACTGTTGGCAAATCCATAAAACCAATACAATTTATTCTCTTCTTCATATATATATATATATTATATATATATATATATATTATATAGTATATAATATATATATATATATATATATATATATAATATATATATATATTATATATATATATATATATATATATACTATATATATTCAAAAATATTTTCCATAAGTTTTAATTTCGTAACCTGTCTTGTTTTCTATGTTTAGAAACTTTGGATAAAAGCCTTGTATGCAAAATTTGGAAATTCAAAGCGAAGAGACGACAAAGATGAAGAAGAAGTGGTGAAGAGAAAGCAGAGAAAAGTTGACTGGAAAGCCCTTAATACTTCCTTTGACTCATGGTGGAGTATCCCTAATTACAAACCGAAAGATAAGACAGAAGACGATGAAGACCCCACTTTGTTAGATAGCTACAAATTTTGGCTCCAAAAAGAATATCAAAAGTCTGCTAAAAATGAAGCAGCTATGAGCTTGAAAATGGATTTAACTTTTGAAGACAGAAGAAGACTACTTTTTGCTCAAGACAACCATTCTTCTTTATCGTCTATTTCTTTATTGAAGGAATATCCTTGCCTTCGGTTTGAGAACCAGGTAAATAGTATTTTTTTTGTTTTTCTCTTAACTAATCTTTTGCATTCTGAAATTTATCGTAAAATTGAATGCTAGGCCTATATTTTCTCGTTTAATACTGCAAAGTTAGGAGTTGGATAAATGTTTGTTAACGTATAGCCTTTTTATTTTATGTAGTATTGATTACAAGCATGCATAATGCAATAGAAGTTTAAAAAAAATTATTTTATATAAATTTTCTTATTAATTGAAAAATATTTTCTTTTTAACTTGCAATTATATATATATATATATATATATATATATATTATATATATAATATATATATTATTATGTATTATATATATTATATATATATGATATATATATATATATATATATATTAGATTTGATATTTGAGGAGAAGAAGAAATAAATTGTATTTTAGGTTTTTAATGGAATTTTCAACAGGCCGTATGATAGGTTACATAGGGAGCTTTATGGAGGTGTTTATTGATATTATGGTGTTGGTGGTAGGCCTTTGAATGGAATCAAGTATGTATGACGATAGTGAAGGCGTGTGTAAGAATAAATGGTGTCATGGTGATTTGGCTAGTATTAATAGTGGATTGAGGCAGGGTTGTGTTATGTCTCCTTGATAAATTCAATTTGTATATGGATAGGGTTATAAAAGAATTAGAGATGGGGGTGGCAGGAAATGGTGTTAGAATGATGGAGAATGGAGAATGATGGAGGATGCCCTCCTATTATATGCGGATGATTGGTTCTGTGTGGCGAATCTAAGAGAGTTTGGAGTAATTGGTAGAAGATATTTGGCAGGGTGTGTAAAGGAGGGGCTTGAAAGTAAGCGTGGTAAAGAGTAAGGTTATGGTTGTGAGTGAGACAGTCCTCAGTGTGAAGTTAATGTTAGAGGGTGAGCAGCTGGAACAAGTGTCTGAGTTTAAATTTTTAGGGTATATGTTGGATGAGAAAGGAATAGATGATGCAGAGTGTAGTAGGAATGTTGTGAATAGCAGAAAGGTGGCTGGTGCAATTAAATCGTTGGTGAATGTAAAGGGACTAAGTCCTTGAGTGTGCTAGGGTCTTACATGACGGTAATGTTGTTACCTGTGTTAATTGTATAGTAGTGAGGACTATGGTCTGGAATAAGAAGGATGTATAGATCTAAAGTTCAACTTGTGTTCAGATGGACAATCTTAGGGGTGTTCTAGGTGTGAGAAGAGAAGAATTTGATAAAGGAGGAATGAACGTATTGGAGAGTTGTGTGGTGTGAAGAAGGGGTAAATGAGAGAATAAAATGAAAGTATGTTGAGATGGTTTGGTCATATGGAAGGATGGATGATAGTCGGCGGCTGTTAAGCGGATGTATACTGGCGAGTGTGTTGGGAACCCGAACCGGCAGGAGACCGAAGAAAGTGGATTGAGTCAGTAAACGAATGTTTGAAGGAGAGAAATGTGAGTTTGGTAGAGGCGAGAAGAAAGGTGTATAACAGGAGTGAATGGCGGGGGATTGGGAGGGGGTAATGGTTGTGGCCCACCTTGGGCCAAGGGATGCACCGCTTAACATTGACGATCACATAGTGAGGGTCCATCCGCTGTCCCATGAAGCTTTGGGTGATTTTCTGATTGCGATGGTTCCCACTATTAATGGTACTTGAGGGGGCGGTAAGACTGGCTTTCTTTCGACTTATGTCATGTTCTTCTACTGCTTTTCTTTTCCGATGCTCGTCACGCACCTTACTCCCATTCTTGGGAAAATAGAAGGAAGATGAAAGAAAGAAGAAAAGAAAGAATAATATATGTATATATATATTTAATATAGATAATATTATATAAATATATATAATATATATTATATATATAATATATTATATATATATATATATATATATATATAATATATATATATATTCTTTCTTTCTTATATATATAAATAATTATATATATTATATATAATATGTAATATATATTATATATATATATATATATATATATATATATTTATATATATATAATATATATTATATATAATAGTATTCAAACGAATGTTATTCGCATCATTTATTTGAAGTATTTAGTTTAAACTTAGATAAATCTATCTTATTTTTATAGTGTCTTCTCGAGGTCAAAAGATTGTTTGGAGGGACAGATTATGCTAGCACTTCTTTGAAAGCACAGATCCACCAATTTGCGTTCAAAGTTAATGATTTAGTTTCTACATCAAGAAGCCAGAATAAAAATTATGTTCTGAACATTCCAAGTAAGTTTCGAAAGCCACCTTCATATATACTATATACATATACGAAATTCAGTTTTTTATACCTAATAGAAAAACTTAACATTTTTACCATTTTTTAAAGGGGTTTCTTAATCTTAAAACATAAGTTAAAATTTTAATAAAAATAAAAACTCCTATCAAAAAGTTTCGAAATATTACTTAAACTTATTTAAATATTGGGGTTAATAATAAAATGTATATATTAAAATGAATAAATTGCTTAAGCAATATAATTTCTGTAAATTTATTGGGACAAATGAGTTAGGTAACAAGATATTTTCGGTTTCGAATGTATAAATTCTTTTTAAAAAATAAGACAATTTTCCCTCCCCCCTAAATTTTTTGAACGTGCAGCACCATTCATCATTCTATATATACAGAATTTTCTGTTCTGGGGGGGGGGCGGTGTAGAGATGATTTGAGATTCACTGGTTTTAGTATAGTAATAATAAATTTTCCAGGTATGACAAATGCTCATAAGCTTGAAGAGGTGATTTTATACAGGCTCACAGGAAACGTTGCACTCTTTCTTTCCGATGATCCTCGCATGGTGTTACGGAATTCTGTTGTAAGTATCCACTTATTCTGTTCAACAATGGGAGTTGATCTATTATATTTTCCATGCTATGTGTTAAGTAATATTTCATACCTGTTCTAATATAGCATAATATGGTTATGTATTTACTATGTGAAGTGAAGTTAAAATTCAAATCACAGTTAAGTATTATGGTACTGCAAAAGCACAAGCAATATTTGTCATGCCATGTTCAAGGTAACCTTTTTAACATACATCTCTAAATTAATCTCTTACACGTGTTCGTGTCACCTTATAATACTGTTATCGATTCTGTCGATTGCGTCTTCAGTCCTCACACATTTTTTCCTATCTTTCCTCTTTACTCCTGAATAACCACAAAGTTTATCCATCTGCACAGCGCTTACTCAATATTTATTGGCCTTCCAAGTCGTTTTCTAGCTTCCGTATATCAACGTCGGCAACAATAAACATAATATATCATAGTCTTACAACTCTACCCTTTAACTGCATTAAAACCACATTTGACCACATGTATCCAGCTTTTTTTATTTGTCTACCATTAAGTTTAAAGCCTCTTTATTAAAGTAAACCTTAACTAACCTCTCAATCTTAATTCTTTCTTTCACCTTCCTTCTGTCCCTTTCGGGGTTGAGGTGCGTACAGAAACCGGAAAAAAATATTAGTAGAGGAACATGACGTTACGTGAAAGAAAAAGCATCACCACAAACCACCCATTCATTATCCTAAAGCTGCAAGCCAGTCGCAACCAAAAATATCCACCCTAGAGCTTCGTAACAGCGCAACGGACTCACACTCTGGTAAATAGTCATGTGTGGGGTGCATTCCTTGGGCTAGGCCCTTAATCACGACCTCTCGCAAAATCCCTCCTTGCACACCTATCATGCACCAATCTTTTTGCTTGGACCTAATTCATCTTTTTTGCACCAGACACTCTTTACTTAGTCAGTACACCTTCTCTTCAGTCTTCCAGCCGGTCGATTCCCAACACGCTGATCTTTATACATCCACTTAACCAATCGACTATCATCCATCCTTCCGTCATGACAAAACCATTTTGGTATACTCATTTATTCCATCATTTCATACCTTCATCACACCACATGTCATCATGATATATTCATTCCTAATTTTATTGATTCTCATCACACCTAACACACTCTTAAGATTATTCATCTGAACAATCTACAACTCAGAACTATACTCAATAGTTTCATTACTATACAATTAACAACACCCGTAAAATCATAGCCTCATGCAAACAAAACATTGGTGCACTCAAGACTTAGTCACTTTGCATTCACCAAAGACTTAATTGCTCCAGCCAGCCACTTTTCTCCCACCCGCGACTTTCCTACTACACCCAGCATCATCCGTTCCCTTTTCATAAATTAATGTTTTCCTTTACAGGATGAAATGAAAACGCCGTTCCTTCTGAATTCAGGAGATTCATTTTCGATCTGCGTGGATGGAGAGGTGTTCATATCCGTGGTTTCTGCTGAAATATCTACATTTATTTGGGTTGCATGCTTTTATATATTTAATATAGAAGTTCCAAAATGTATTAGGAGAACTTTCGAACTATTGCAATATATTTTTTTCAACATTTGTAGTAAGAAATTTAGGCCAACTCAAGCCCAGGGGGAATTAAATATTGTTTGGAAAGATGTCCAAGCTTGAACAGAATAAGGTAATTTAGATAGATATAATAAGTTAGAATATACTCTATAGCCATGATAAAGAGAATTTTCTTTTAATAATGAAGTTTCTTTTGGATTTGAAAATAAAATTACGTTGTTATAACCGAGTTTCATTCCAATCTAATTGGTGATTTTCTTTTTTATATTAAACCTTTCCTCCTCACAATCTTTGTTATATTTTTCATTCATCCATCAACTAATGCAGTTTCCCCATGACAGGAGGTGCGGTGCTCATACATGCACTGGAAACCAATGCATGCATTACCATTCTCAGGGTAGAAATAAGTGGAAGCGGGATCCCAACCCAGCTGCCACTGTCCTATTGTCTGTAAGTGTTTTATGATCTATATGTGTGATAGCGGAAAGTCTGTTTCAGTGTAAGAAAAAGGGTATATGAGCGCAAGAGAGACGAACCATTGAACAGAAATACCGCACCATTCCATATTCCCACTGGGGGTGATCTCACAGCTTCGAGAGCGCTACTTCCCTCCCTCCGATTATCCTGTTTCTATTCTCATTACATATATAAGGAGAGAGAATGCAAATATATATGAAAGAGAGGTGAGAAAAGATTATATATATATTGGTAAATAGAACTATATAGGAATACATGACTATTTTTTGGCTGAATTCCAAATAAATTTCGATACTTTCTACATCCTTTTCATTTCCAAACTTTTATTTATTCTCTTCATTTGCTATTGCATAATTATTATAAGGAGAGAGATAAAATGAGAGACTGCATGCATGCATGAGGAAAGAATTAAGAGTATATACAAGAAAAATATACTTTCCACAATGTATATATATTTTTCTTGTATTCTTTCCTCGATCTCACTCTCATTTCTCTTTTTCCCTCTAATATTTATGTAATAGCAAAAGAAAAGGGAGTAAATAAAATTGTGGAGGTAAAAAGGGTATATAGGAAGTATATAAATTTATTTGAAATTCG
>JABUQX010047185.1:0-2500 GCA_015478945.1 Trachelipus rathkii
TATTAATATTATTACATACGCCATTACATGCCATACATTACATACATATATATTGTTGTTATTACATACATATTACATATACATATTATTATATACATATATATATATGTCATTATTAATTATATTATACATATATTATTATATTATATTATTAGATATATATACATATATATACATATATTATTATTATTGGTTATTATTATATATATTATATTATTATTATTACATATTATTATTATTACATATATTAATATACATATTATTATTAGATATTATACATAAATCATACATTATATATATATTATTAGAGTTGATATTTATATATATATTATTACATATATTATTATATATATATATTATATATTATATTACATATTACATATTATTACACATATTGTTAGCTATATAGTATAGAATATATATATGATATTATGAGAGTTACATGTTATTACACATTATTGCCATTATTATTGTTAATATATATATTATATACATTATTATTACTGATATTATTCTTATTATTAGTTATTATTATTATTATTATTATTATTATTATTTTTACAAATTATTATTAATGATATTATATTATTATTATTTATTATTATTATTATATTATTATTATTATTATTATTATTATATGATATTATTATTATTATTGACATTATTACGTACACACATTATTGACACACACACTCGTATGTCGGATATATATATATATATATATATATATATTTGCAACCTAAAAATATTTATATTCCGAGAATAAAATTATTCTAATATATGATATATGAAGCTTTCAAAAATAAATAAATAAATAAATAAATAAATAAATAAATAAATAAAATAAATAAATAATATATAAATAAATAAAAACAAATAAATAAATAAATAAATCACTAAATAAATAAATATAAAAGCATGTTATAAAAATAAAAACATGAATAAAAAAAAAGTAATGAAAACCGAATATAAAAAAAATATTGTAATTAATTAACCATCTGTCCTTCTTTATTAGCAACTTGAGCGAAAAAATTCGTAATTTTTTGTCCGATTCAATAAGAAACACGAGATTTAACAGTAATATTCTACGCATTTTTTGAACGTTTTTATTTGTGTTAATTATATGTGTTATTCAAGTCTCATTTCCATGAGAGTCGAGTTACATTTATTAATTCAAGTAATTTAGGAAAAAGCTCATTAAAAAGGACCAAAATCATTATATTATTGTCATCCTGTTAGTTCCATATATATGATACTGAGTTAATATATATAGCATATATATACATATACATATATATATATATATATATTATTACATATATATTATATATATATATAGTATATATATTATATATATATATATATTTATATATATATATATATATAGTTAAAGAATATACATATATATATATATATATATATATATATATATATTATATTATTATTATATATATTATATACATATATTATTATTATATATATGTTATTATATACATTTTATATATATGTACATATATATATATATATTATATATGTTATTATTACATATATTATTATTATTATATTATATATCTATATTATTACATATATATATATATATATACATATTATATATATATGTTACATATATATTATTATTACATATATATATATTATTATATTATTGTTATTATACATATATATATACTTATATTATATATATATATAGATAAGATTATATATATTAGTTATTATTATATATAAAATATATATATATTATATATATATATATTATTATTATTATTATTACATATATATATATAAATATAACATAAACATAAATATACATAAACAAATATACATATTAATATCATAATTATAACAGAAATATTATTATATATATATATATATATATATATATTATTATATTATATATTATATAGCAAACATACATTATTATTATTATATATATATAAAACATATATATTATATATATATACATATATATAGTTATTATATATTATATACATATATTATTACATATATATATATGTATATATATATTACATATATATATATATATATATATATATATATATATATATATATATGTATATATATATAGTATATATATATATATATATATATATATATATATATATATATATATATATATATATATATATATATATATATATATATATATATTTATATATATATAAAATATATATATATATATATATTTATATATATATATATATATATATATATATATATATATATATATCTATATATATATATATAAGGCTATTAGCTGGTTGGCTTACTATAGATTTCTTTATTAAAAATAAAATGACACGGCTTGCGCAACAAGAAAATTTATTTCCAGGCCTCTTGTTATCCATAAAAAAAATGTATCCGCAAACTAAAATTGAATTTTAGTAATAATAAATTGATAGGGCAAAAAAGAAAATTCTAAGGCTTAAGACTTAATTCAAAGACTTTTCCTCTGGGGTTAGAG
>JABUQX010047186.1:5000-10000 GCA_015478945.1 Trachelipus rathkii
GGCAGTATCATCCAAACAGTATCATGTTCACTTCCCATCTATCACCCCTATCCATCACTTCCACCCCTCTCCCCTCCCTCATCATTCCTCTGCAGACACTCTCCATAAATAAATTGAAAAGCCACGGTGACATTACACATCCCTGTCTCAACCCTCTCTCTACTCCAAACATCTCACTCTCCCCTCCTAATACTCTCACACACATTCTACTATTCCCTATAAAAGGCCCTAATACCTTTGCCTAATTTACCCCCTATTCCATATTCTTCCACACCTTCCATAATTCCCCCTCTTCACTCTATCATATGCTTTCTCCAAGATCTAAAAAACACCCATACAATTTTCCCTTCTTTTTCTATAACCTTTCTCCACAAGCATCCTTCATTGGGACTACCTGAATCCAGCACACCCCCTCCCACCGCTAAATCCTCCTTGTTTTCCTTTTTCCCCCCCCCATTCTCTCTTCCGTTAGTCTCTCACCCTCTCATTAGTAATTCTCCCCATACACTTTTCCTTACACAACTTCAAAAGCAAATGCCTCTATAATAGCCACACATCCTCAACCATATCCCCTTTCCCTTTAATAAAGGGGATACCAAACAAACCATCCTCCCAATCCTGTGGAACTACTCCTTCCTCCAACATAAATTATATAACCTATACAGCCATTTCTCCACCCCTCTGCCTCCCATCTGTAACATTTCCATAACTCACACCATCTAGACCTGTGGACTTTCCTTTTTTCCTTTAGTTAGCGCCCTAATAATTTCTTCCATTTGTATTTCCATATCCCCTTCCCTCCCCACTTCCCCCCCCCCATCCCCCCCCCTTTTAAATCCCCCTCCCCTCTCCCCCCCCTTTCATTCAATAATCCCCTAAAAAATTCCCCCCCCCCCTTCCTCACCCTATTCTCCCCTCCTATCCATTCCCCCCCCCCCCCCTTAACCCTCTTTACTAACTTTTCCAAATATTCATTCTTTTACTATACTATCTTTCCAGAATAACTTGCTCCCTGTTTCAAAATTTTCTGTCACTTTTCTAACAACCATTCATTATTTGGCATTTCTCTTCGCCTCTCCACCGCCCATCTTTGGCTTTCACCTCTAACTCCTTCTATATTTCCTCCCAACTTTCCCTTCTCCTATTCCCCAACCATTTCACATAGACCTCTTTTTTCTTTTTTACCAACTCTTTCACCTCCTCACTCCACCATTCACTTCCCTTCCTTCTACTTGCTCCCACCTTTTTTACTCCACATATCCTTCTGGCCTCTTCACAAATTGTCTCTTTAAATCTCTTCCACTCCTCTTCCACTTCCCTAATTTCCGTCCCACTCACATCCCTCCACCTATCTTCCATTCCCCTCCTAAACTCCCTCTTACACATTGTCTCATCTAATTTTTCCACCTTTATGACTTCTATTCTCCTCTTCTTTTCTCTTTCTCTAACCGTTACCTCTCCCCCCACCCTTAACCTTGCAACCACCAAATAGTGATCAGATAACCCCCTACCTGCCCCTCTAAATACATTTACATCTAGTAATCTGCCTCTATCCTTTCTATTTATACACACATAATCCAATATCGCCCTCCCCCCGTTATCTCACTCTTCCATGTATACTTATGATTTTCACTTTTCTTGAACCAAGTATTCCCAATTATCATTCTTCTATCAACACACAACTCTAACAGACTCCTATTATCATTCCCTTCCCCTAGCACCCAAATGGGCCTATTAATTCTCCCCATCTCCTTCCCCTGCCCAAATGGGCATTCAAATCTCCTAATAAACAAATTTTATCATTTATCCCGAAACTTTCCCAACATTCATTCAACTCACTCCAAAATCTTTCTCTCTCCTCCTCCCTCGCTCCATTTACTGGTGCATACGCGCATATAAAAACCCACATTTCCCCCCAAAATTTCACTTTAACCCACATTATTCTCGAACTCACCTATTTGCATAATTTTACCTTATCCCACACCTCTTTTCTCATAACTATGCCTACCCCTTCCCTCGCCCTCACTCTCTCGTTCACCCCCGAAATCATACCCTTAAATTTTCCAAAGTCCATCTCCTTCTATCCTTTCAGCTTAGTTTCTGTCAACCCTAGCACATCCAATCTTTTTTCCTCGAACATTAACCCCACTTCTTCTCTTTCCTTTTCAGATCCTCATTTATCCCTCTCACATTCAAACAACCCACTCTAATCTAATCTCTTTTACCCATCTTATCTCTTTACTCCCCCTTACACTCTACTATCCTGACCCTCTTACTCACCACTCTGCTTTCTACTATTCCCTCACTTGATTTTGCTGCACGCTTGCCGGGATCCCACAACCTGAGGCACTTCCCAATACCTCAAGCTCCAAACCCCGCTCAAACAACCACACCCTAAAAAAAGTACCCTAAAACTATATTCTAAAATTAAATCACAATATAAAACTTAATTTAAAACCTATGTTATCGTTGAAATTTATAATTACTTGATGTAATCTCTTCCTACTGTTGAAGACACTCCTCTTCTCAGAGTTCGATATTACCGATTTATAAGATCCCTGAATAATCTTCCTTCTTGATAATATCCTTAATGTAATTTATTCCTACAGTAGAATCAAAAGGAACCTTCCTTCTGTCCTTTTGCTTTAATTTTTTTTTTCACTTTAATCTTTCTTGATCTTTGGTGATCTTTCCAAGTAAAGACAAAGTTAGGTACCTCAGAAAATTTATTCTTTCCTGCTGATGGTTTTTCTCAACACTTGTGCTTAAAATGAAATTAGAATTACTTCATATACTAAGTTGTACCAGAAATTCTTGAGATCCTTGAAAGGTCTTCTTCAAGTAAAACAACGCTATAAACCTCATCAAATTCCAAGAGTCCAAAAAGCACATATACTGGTAATTATACCACTTCACAATTTATTTATTTAACAATCAATTCACTTATTTATCTTCAAAATAAATTTTAAAATCATAAAATAATTAATTTTCACATTTTGTGAAAAAATTTTCAATTCATTAAAAGCCTGGATATATTGAAGAGAGCTTTACTTTTCAAGAAATTCTAATTTTTTTTCTCACTTTCGCAAATATTTCCCACTTTTTTCTCTCTGATCTTCTATTTTTATCTCGTCTTTATCAAACAGTATAATATATATATATATATATATATATATATATATATATATATATATATATATATATATATATATATATATATATATAAAGTAAACTACTCTACTCGCAGATTTAATATGCATTGATAAAAATACCCCTTAAGTCTTTTCACCTTGCTGGGAATCGAACCTGGACCTAGCAGATACAAGGCCGTATGGGTTTGATCACTACGCCATAAAAAAACAATGACTAAAAAGAAGAAACTCGACCAATACTTCAATAATCATATGGTGAATTTTTTTTTTTCTGTAAAAAAAGTTCACACCTCACGGGCATAGCCCTATTCAGGAGGGGAACTTCTCTAGGTAAGTTTCACCTAGAATCCGAACTAGGATTCGAACCCGACACCTTGTCCATAGCGACTCCGTCGCTCTAAACCGTTTGAGCGCACGGTAAATCGGTCACAGAGATAGGACATTTTGTCAAACACATACGCGTTTATCTGCTAGGGTCCAGGTTCGATTCCAGCAAGGTAAATGCTTTAAAGGGGTATTTTTATTCATTATAATATATATATATATAAAGAATATATTAAAGTACTTATATATATACTATATATATATATATATATATATATAATATATTATTATATCTATATATATATATTATATATAAATATATATATATATATAATATATATATATATATAATATTTGTGGTGTTGTGTATTTTTCTTCATTATTACGCATCATTCTTCTTCAATAAATTCCGAATTAATAAGTTTTTCTTTAGCGCAAAAATTCCTTTAAAAACTATTCTTGCAACTTTCATTTTCCATTTTCAATCCCTTTAATATGCATTACTTTAAAATAACTTAATAACATTGTTGAAGGAAATGCAAATTAGAAGACAAATCTCAACTCACTTGTTGAAACATGTCGACCTCGAGAGAGAGTTTAAATTGGTTTCAAGATCTTAATAGATTCGTCCTTTTCAATGTGTATCAAATTTGTTTAATTAATTTCTCTTCTCAATCTTTCCAAAGTTAGTCTTGAAACTTGCTTTTTCCCCTGTCTTCCACAATTCAGGTCAAGGAAGGAATGGATCCACAGAGCATAAATCCTGTTCGTGTCAGTGGCGCTCGTAGCTAAAATAAGTTCGGGTGCAAGCTTCATTATATTTTATCCATTGTTATAATATGGTGAAAACGAAGTCAAACAATAATATAATCTACTCATAAAAGCTATTCGAAATATATATATATATATATATAGGTATAGATTATATATAATAATATATATATATATAATATATATATAATATATATATATATATATTATATATATAGTATATATAAATATATATATATATATTATTTTCTTCAGAGGTTCACCATATTAATTTCCATTATTTAATTTCTATTAAGTCTAACTTTGTGTTAACTTAGTTTTTATAAGTGTGTGTGTGTGCGTAGGTGTGTGTGTACGATTGTGTGTATGCGTTGGTTTTGACCGAATAAAAGCGGAAATTTTAAATATTTCTTAAATAGACGAAACAATTAGAAACATATGAAGAAAACAGCTATATCATATCGTTAATATCGGCAAATTAAACACGACAGCCACATTAGTTCTTGTCATTAATAAAACGAACGCGTTATTTTTATCTTTACGCGTCGTTTCAATACGAACGTTACATTAACACGGCGAGCGTAATATCAATATTTAATGCTTGAGATGACAAACGCTCGCGTTGTTGCGTTATTGAAAACAAATGTAATCTGCTAAAGGCTTGGGTAGGACTTAACTTTAATGAATTCACATAATTTTCGAAGTGAAATTCTATTACGAGTAATAATCATAAGGCAAATTTGAACATTTATA
>JABUQX010047186.1:22500-25387 GCA_015478945.1 Trachelipus rathkii
TGACGATGTTAGGTTATATTAATACTCGATAGTCCTTGGGTAAAGTTAATAAATTAGTCTTCAATTCTCTTGATTGGATATTTTGCTGTATCGGTTAAAAGAGATTTCTCTATTTCCATATGTTTAATGGGAGATAATTCACTTTACGTTACATTTAAGATAAGCATCCAGTATTTAAAGATAGGTTTTGGAGAGCTTTGTTGGTTTGTGGCTAAAAAACAATATGCTTTGAATATCAAGCTGCCAATTGAGGTTGTAGATACTAGTTAAACCTTGATTGCGGGAGCGTGTCCACTAAGCGGTAGAATAAAGTCTTTCCTGAGAGATATACTCACAGTTTTTACACGTCCATAATATTCATACGTGTTATTTTTAGATTTAGCTGCGCTGGTTCTATTGTTATCTCTACATCTTTTAAATTGTAATATCCACATGATTGCAGGTGAGACTCCTTCACATCTTGAGAATAATTTAGTAAAGTTTCAATATAATTTCGATAAAGGGTAACTTGCAGCTGATGCTTCTAGAGATGTTTCATTTAAAAAACACTTCGAGTTTGATTTTTAAAACATGTAATAACAGGAAATTTGTTCTCGGTGGATACCTATGTGCATCGGTTCCTGTGAGATTCTGAACCATCTTTCGTTTACTTAACTTAGGTCCTTCAGATATAAAAACACATTCGAAGGGTTAAGATATGGTCAGAAGTGCCGGGGATATTGAATTCGAGGGTTACATCAGTATTTTGCTTGATTGCGTTGAACGGGGTTAATTTGGTAATAAAATTATTGGATTCCCTCACACTGAATCTGTTGTAGGGTTTCACGGAGAAGAGATCCAATTTCACTCTTACCAACATTCTTGGGTGAGGGATTGGAGGAATGCATCTTCTGGTACAATCGTCTGACGCTATAATGAGGAGAGATTTGTTTAAACATATTCCTTATATACGAAATAGTTACAGGTTGTCATTATTTATGTAAAAAAATTACCACTTATCATCGTTAGAGGGCGAACACATCAATACACTTTACCTTTAGTGGTCCTTTCATTTTTTTACGATGACTTATACATTGATCCGTCATCTTACGCCGTATTTTTTGTTTAACATCATCTAACATTTCATCTGAAGCATCGGCTAGTCGACGTTTTACAGCTGTTCGAGGGCCGACACCGCCCATAATATCCTGGAAAAGTATTATATACCCGTCCTAGCTGCTTCTTTAGGCGAGGTATCTTACCTCCTTGATTTTAACAAGGGTTAAGCAACGTGAACAACGAAAGCCCAAAAAATCCACCTAACCATTATCCCCATTCTGGCATTCTTGAACCCCTGAAGACTCTTTCTCTTTTCAATTATTATTATACTTTATTATTATTATTTAATTATTATTATTATTATTATTATTATTATTATTATTATTATTATTATTATTATTATTATTATTATTATTATTATTATTATTATTATTATTATTATTATTATTATTATTATTATTATTATTATTATTATTATTATTTATTTATTTTTTTATTTTTTTTTTAACGGAGCTTCCTTCTTATGTGTACTTTACACACTGCTGTCCAACTGTGAATGGGTATGGATTGCCTTCTACGTCTCTTATATAAATACGAATCGAACTCAGTTGGGTCTTACTCACAGGTAAGTAGTGAAACATTACGTGAATGTTATACTCTGAAATCTTTTGAGAAAATAAAAAAACTACTTTAACAAAGCAGACTTTAGATTCCCTACATTTATTGACAGGTTTATTAATATCTGTATAAAAAATAGGCCATACCAGGATCTTGTAACAACTCGACAGGATTACATACAAAATGTAATGAATTAGCAAAAGTTGTTTTTGAAGATGCTATGTAATCGTCAATAGTAGGCAGATAATGAAATACAAGGCGTATAAAATTGCTAGCATCGTGGTTGTGGTTCACCTCCTCTTCTGAAGGGTTATCTGTAAGACAAACACCCTTACGCCACCATGTATAGGGATCAAACTGGAAAGTGTTTAAATCGTGTAAATTTGCACCACGCCAAGATCTTAAAGACACCAGTTCCATTATCTCCCCCTTGGGTTTATTAGTGCGAAATATCAGGTCTTGACATATTCGACTTACTATGAATCGGTTATTAAAGTGTCTAAGTATGTCCAAGAGAGACTTGTATACCCTCGACTCTTATATTAAACCTTTCCATGTAATATTCGATGCCATTACGTTTCTGCATATGTAAACTATCAGTGTTACGCAGTTTCAAAGTGTTTTTTACAAAATCAACGCTTCTATAAATTATGAACGCACCTCGGGTAAGGGTTACATTCTCTATACTGGCATCAAGAATTATTTCACTTAATCCTGCTTCAAACATTTCTCGCTCGAAAGTTATAGGGTTCAATATTTCGGTATTAAAGTCCGATATTTTATTTTCAGGGTGTAGATCCATAGAGGCCGAGGAAGGTAGCGTTAAATAGAAATGATCGTCGGTAGACATGATTATTGTTTCACAGATACTTATTTACGAGTTAGACTTTTTTATACTATCGGAGCTTCTTCCGTATATGCACTTTACACACAGCTGTACCATGTGTGAATGGGTAAGGTCCCTTCAGACATCTCTTATATTACAGATCTTACGGTTCTAAATGAGCATTATTCAGAGATATTTAATAGTGTAACCTAGGAAAACTTTATAACCTCTGTCATTTTAGGAGGAAAATTGTATCACTCTTAGTAACTGCCGCATTAGTGTTTCCAACATACTTGGGGTTTCTACAATATTGCCTGTAAAAACATTTACGTTACACCGGGATTCGTGTAACATCTTGAAGGGTGCATACAAAAATGTAATGAATCCACATCATCTCATTCTTTT
>JABUQX010047187.1:0-7500 GCA_015478945.1 Trachelipus rathkii
GCACCATAAAAAAAAACTCGGGTCACTGATCAGCGGGGTAATTTATTTATCTGTGCTAACTAGGAGTAAACAGAACTAAAATTTCCCACCTACAAAAAAAAAAAATGCACTTACTTTTCCCGGCACTCCCCAAACAAAATGGTACTATTGATTCATTTAACTTGATTTATTTAATTGTATGTGCCTAACTACCAGTTTATATTTTGAAAATATTTTCTTACACAAAACTTCTGTCTCTCACATACCTCGTATTTATTGACTGAGACGAATTGGATACAAGTCGGCTGCAAGTATGAATCTACTGCGCTGTCCTCGCGAAGCTCTGAGACAAGAATGGCACAAGAATTTTCTAACTGCGCGTAATGCGTGTTAACATCGGATGATCACTGGTATATCATTATGTTGCAAGTTTTTAGCAAGCTCATAAGTGTTATTTGTCCGACCTAAACCATAGCGTATATGGCTCAACTTACATCGCAATTTTATTTGAAATATATACGGTTTGCGTAATTTACATTTAATTAATATATAATGCTAAATGAGATCCACTAGTCGTCTGACACGACCCATTTCACGCATCTCGAATGAACCCCTCGAAAAAAAATATCTGTAACTTTTATGGACCCTGATTGCAGCTCTCTCGTTGTAGACCCCTGGGGGTCGGATATATGATCCACTTTGGCGGAATCACTTTTGCTCTATTATTGAACCATCTAATTATAGACAGTAATCACAAATGGTAAATACATTTATTGCCTTTGAACCCCAGTAGCCAAGCTATTGTTATATCTGCTTTAGAAATTCAACCGAAAGATATTGCAAAATTAATAGTTAATTTTAGTGTATACCCAACAAACACATTGGAAATAAAACTGAGGAAAAAAAATGATTGCTGACATAATATTTCTATAACATGATCATTGGATCTAGCCAATAATCTGATAACTTCTTCCCATCTCACCGTTTGAAAGCTCTTACCATTTTGTGCTCCCATGTACAAACTAGACATGGACAATCAGTAAAATGCAGTGTTCGACTCTAAAATACGAAATACCTGAGAAGCGTAAATGCTCACGAAAATATTGGTACGAGATAGTCTAACACACGCCCCATAGTAAATTTATTATAAACTCTTCTGTAAACTAGGGAACAATATTTTTATAAGGACATCGAGAGAATAACTTTATATATATATATATATATATATATATATATATATTATATAATAAATATATATTAATATATATATATATTATATATATATATAGTATAATATATATATATAATATATATATTATATATATATATTAATATATATATTATTATATAATATATAAATATAAGTATATATATATATATATTATATATATAAATATATTATAAAAGGGTAATATCTGTGTATATAGAAGTTATGCCTCTATTTATGGATTACGGATAATATATAATACATAAATTTGGTTATATATTAAATAAGTGGTAATAGTTCTGGCTTAAGGTAATGTCAAGATATCGATATGTTATTTTATGAGGAAAGATAACGAGTTTTTTTAATATCGCAGCTTTGGATGTACAACGTTGCCGAAGTGTTTTCGAATAACCAATCTGTGCCATATTTACATATTTTACAGACACTCTTTATTACACTTATATATACTATAATATAATATATATTATATAATATATATATATAGTATATAATATTATATATTATATATATATATTATATATATATAATATATATAATATATTATATATATAATATTTTATATTAATACTTTTATCCAATGGTAAAATAATTGATTTTATTTAACTTATTTAATTGACATTTCTTTCTCAATAGCAGAGAGTAACGTGTTTAAAGTATTTTCACATAAAGAACAAATATCGGTAACAGCAACTGCACTTGACCAAGAGGCCATGTTGAAGATACAACCACGATACAACTAAATTCTAATACCTGCTTTATATATTTTAAATGAAAAATTTGTGAAGCTGCTTAAAGACCCTTCATTACTCCTTTCAGTTTGAAAAAGGCAAATGTCCTTCAAATTGATATATTTTCAAATTCATTTTATTAATTTTTTAGTTATTTCGAGCGTAAATATTTTTAGCTTGTGTCCACAATACGTGGTTGTGTGTATATAAATATATATATATATATATATATATATATTATATATATATAATTATTATATATTATATATATATATAATATATATATTATATATATATATATATATATTATATATATTATTATATATAAATGGTCAGATTTTTTTAATGCTCACAGTATTTAAACTACACATTTACTTAAATTAGATTTGTGGAATCCTCCCGAAAATTCTAAGGATGGGATTTAACTTTTTTTTTTTTTTGTTGCTTATTCACAAAAATTTTAAAAATTATTTCCCCCATTTAGGGGCTCGAGCCAACGGGGGACAAAGAGGGGGGGGACGTTTTCATACCCGGAGGGGATGGTCGGTGTAAGTAGGAAACCCACCCGCGACACCCAAAGACCAAAGATCGGGGGTTCCGGAGACCATCCCCGAGGGGGGATTAGTCCCCCCGTCGTCCACCGGGGGGCCGAGAGACCCCGACTCCTGCATCTTTGCGGTTTACCCTATGGTATTTTCCTTTAGTTAAACAAAAAAAAGACAAAAAGGAAATAATTTACTTCCAAATACACTTTGGTATTACTTTAACGAAAGGAATACCATAGGGAAACCGCAAAGCTGGCAGGAGTCGGGGTCTTCTCCGCCTCCCGGTGGACGACGGGGGGGACTTAGTCCCCCCCTCCGGGGATGGTCTCCAGAACCCCCGCTCTTTGGTCTTTGGTTGTCGCGGGGGTCCTCCGACCATCCCCTCCGGGTATGAAACGTCCCCCCACGGGCCCTCTGTCCCCCGTCGGGCTCGAGCCCCCTAAATGGGGGGAAATAATTTTTAAAATTTTCGATGAATAAGCCAAAAAAAAAAATAAATATTAATATAAATAAATCCATCCTTAGAATTTTCCGCTGATACCACATATATAATTTGTTTTACTGTACGACCTGCCGTTCTCTAGTTACATACTGTGAGCATCATAAAAAATCTGGACCATCTATAATATATATATATTATATATATATATATATATTTATATATATATATATATTATATATATATATATATATATTTATATATATATATATATATATATATATATATATATATATTATATATATATTCAAGGTTGTGTATTGTTGAAGTTTTATTTAATTTTCATAAATTTTAATTTTAAATAACACATTTAAGTTAATATATACGTAACTATAAACAAATATTTCATTTTTGAAAAATTATTTAATGTAAATTTGCCAAAGCCAGTGTTACTCTTACGTGTTCGAACAAACTATACTTATGGGTTACAACAATATCCGATAACTTACGATTATCGGAAAAAAACAATCGATATCTGATAACAATTACCTCAAACCGAACTATTACCATATGATAATTATATATATATGATATAGTAGGTAGGGTATATATAATATAATAAGTATGAGTTAATATATATATATATATATAATATATATATATAGTAATATATATATATATACTATTATAATAGTATATATATATATATATATATATATATAATAATATGTATAGTATAAATAATATATATATATATATATGATATAGGCTCTGCGGTCAGGTGTTTCTTTCAGGCATACTTCCGGGGGGGCTTTGGCCCCCCCGAGCACAGTCGAGTGCCCCCCCGTGAGAAATATCGATCATGAATTAATCTTTTTAAAAAATTACGAAAGATAAAGCAAATAATATGACAAAAAGGTAGATGGTTTTAAATTCTATATGATCTAGCCATAAATAATAAAATCAGCCAGAATGCATGGAAACGTGCTAGATAATAAGGCCATATTAAAATAACAAAGTTGTCAATTCTGACTTCTGAGAAGTCGTGCCGCTTGAGAACGTATGGCGAGAATAATACTAAAATAGGTGAGTTAGGAGTTTTAAATTTGCTTTCTGATGAAATTGCTGTAGTAAGCGAGGATACCATAATTCCTCCCTATACGTGTGTGTCAGTCCCTATTGCCACATATAGTCATCTAATAGATAAAAACTCATCTATACTATTTTCTCCTACTTCTCATTCAATTCAAAAACCAACTAATCGCTTTATTACAGATTACGCGGTGTTATATATATATAGTATATATATATATATCTATATATATATATTATATATATTATATATATTAATAATATATATATACTATATATATATATATATATATATTATATATATATAATTATATATATAATATATATATATATATATATATAATATATATATATATATATATATATATATATATATATATATATATATATATATATATAGTATATATAATATATATATATAATATATATAGTTATATATATATATATATAGTATTTAATATATATATATAGTATATATAAGTATATATGATATATATATAATTATATAAGAGTATAATATATATATAGTATATATATATTATATATATATATAGGTATATGGGCGGAGTATATATATATATATGATATATAATATATAATATATATATGTATAATATATATATTATATATTATATATATATTGGGACTAGCTGAATCTATTACGTATATGATATAAATAATAGGTAAGAGCGTAATATATAATAGCATATACGTATATAATTATATTATTAGTATTATATATATATATATATATATATATATATATGATAAGTATATATATATATTATAATATAATTTATATATATATATATAGTAATAGTATATATTATATATATATATAATAATATATATATATAATATAATTATATATATATATATATATAATAATTATTATATAATAATATATATATATTAATATATACTATATATATATAATATATAGTATATATATTATATATATATAATATATATATACTATATATAATATATATATAAGTATATATATATATATATATATATATATATATATATATAATTATATATATATAATATATATATATATATATATTATATAATATATATATATATATATATATATAATATTAATATATATATATATAATATATAATATATATTGATCTTTGGTCAGTCAAATATTCTATTGATGATGGCTATCACATTGTTGCAATTTGAGAAGTGGTTCCTCCAATTTGAGTGACCCTTGGGGGGGGCCCTATTCTTTTAAATGTCCACACAACAAAAGTTACCTTTCATACCAAGGGCCTTTACTAACTTTATTTCCAAAGAAAAGTACCAGTTACACCGACTTTTGCAGCGTGGCCATTTCTGCTTTCTAAATTCTGATCGAATCATGAAAAAAATATTACTGACGCTAAACAGAGTAAGAAAACATTAACGATACACAAAAAAAAAAAAAAATTTATATATATTTGTTACATGGGCGTAGGCAGGATTTCAATTTATAATATATATATGATTATATATAATATATATATATATTATGTATATATATAATATTATATATTAAAATATGATATAAATATATATAATATATAATATATATATATATATATATATAGTACTATATTATATATATATATATATATATATATAAATTATGGTCGTCAAAATCTGCTGTAATATTTTCTTTTATTTCTGCATCTTGTTTTTTTAAATGTGTTGTCCTGCAGCTGAAATCAACGGGTAGCCTTCCGAGAATTGATTTAACAGCTTTGGCAACTCGCCAAAATCTATCGACATAACTGAAAGTCTCTAGCGAGAATTAATGTCCAGAAGAATCCACAGTATAAAGCAAACACAGCTAGTTGACTTTAAGCAATAATGAAAACGAAAAACACATTAAAGAACTTTAAGAAAAAATATTAATATACATACGTGTATAAATTAAGTAATTACTACTTCATTAATTTATCGATTGATGTTTTTTTCAGTTTTTCTACAACTAAACCCTTAAAAACGTCGACTGGGCAAACATATAAGGTTCATAATTTTATTTCGCCAAGATTTAGGGGGGGGGCAAGTGCCCCCCTGACTACGCCCATATTATATATATATATACATAATATATATATATATATATATATATAATATATATAAGTATATTAATATAATTATATTATATTATATATATATATATATATATATATAATATTATATATATATATATATGTGTGTGTGTGCTGTGGGCGCTATCTTTTATTTTTAAACTTTTCAAGTTCATAACGTAAAAATTCAATCTATTGATTCAAGAACAATAGACCCTTATTCAGTAGCTGCAGCAGCACGGACCTAGTAAAAAACCGAGAGAGGAAACGCCGCAAACGTATCATTCACCAATTAAAACCTAAGATATAAAGAATATTGAAAATAAAGGTGCAGGATCATCCAGCTTACATTCCGCAAAATCGTCTGACAAACAACGCTAGTACAATAAACAATGGGAACAGAAATATAGTTGGCTGGCATACAGTGAAGAAAAACGAGGTGCATTTTGTAAACTGTGCCAAAATTTCATGAAAAATTATGTAAGTGTTCTACAAAAGACAAGAAGGGTATTCATAACCGTTCCATTCAAAACTTTCAAAAAAAACTTTAGGAAAAAATGGGAAATTAGAGAAGCATGAACACTCTTCAGCTCACACTATAAGTGTAAAAATGGAAAACCTCAGGAGAACAGGCTAATGAATAGACCGATCTAACGATCAAATTGCTTCAGTTAGAGGTGAAAGTGAAAGAGACTTAAATAGGAAAGGTTAAAAAATACTTTTGCGAGGGTTTGTAGTTTTTTGGTAAAGCAAGAAGTAGCTTCACTATTAAATAGTCAGAGTTGACTTGAATATTTGAGCAAATTGAATGATTTGATTTAAAACAATGGAGAAAAGATCAAATGTGCGATAGTCGAAGTTACAGCACAAGAACACTGCGGTGAACTTGTTATATATGGGCGAAGTTTTGAAAGATGAGTTGAAAAACATTGAAAAACAAGAAGTTCTCCGTTTTAGAAGATGAAGTATTCTTTAGAGAAATGATTGGAAGCTGAGTATAATGTTTAGAGTGGTGGAGGGTAAAAATCCCGTAGAAAAGTTCTTGTCAATTGTTAAAATATTCAATGGAAAAGCAGAAACTATTGCAAATGCTATTGATAAGGAGCTGACTGATCTTGATTTAAATTATACATTATTGCTTTGGATTTGATGGTGCTTCTATATGGCTGAAAAAGTTGGAGGTGTAAGAAAAAAGGCTTTCAGAAAAGGCAAACAAGAAGTTCTCTATATACACTTAGAGCACATATATTGTCCCTGGTAGCAGCCTCCTGCAGGAATAAAAGCAGAAGGTCAAAAGGTTTTTTTTTAGTATTTTGAAAACTTCATTTACATCTGTTAAGCAAGTCGCCAAAAAAAGAAATATTTGCCATGATAATTCAATCAATGATCCAAATCCTCAAGA
>JABUQX010047187.1:10000-20000 GCA_015478945.1 Trachelipus rathkii
ATATATGATAACTATAATATATATATATATATATATATATATATATATATATATATATATATATATATATATAATTATATATATATATATAGATACATGTATATATGTTTATGATATAATATATATATATATATATATATATATATATATATATATATTATATATCATATATTAATAAATTAAAGACGAGAGCTATGATTTTGATGATAAAATGCAACTACAGCTTTTAGAAAACCCGCTCCTGAATTTTTATTAGTCTATACTAATCCTATGCAAATAAAATAAGTACATGAAAAAACGCGAAAAGAACACAAGATGCATCAAATTTTGATTAAAAAATTGCGATATGCCTCAAATTTGTAATTTAAATATCTTTGATGGATTTGTTTAGCTTCATAAATAAATTCACAATGCTTGTGTAAAGAACTCCCTCATAAACCTACTGAGCAATTAACGAAATGCCTGCTTAGTGAAGAAGAACTTTTATTACCGTAAAACTTCATTAAGTATTCAACAATCTTCGATAGATAACTTTCATTATTAAAGGTGGGTCGGACCTGAGTGTATTATTAGTCTATTATGTTAGGAATTATTAATGTTTTAATAAAAGCAAAACCGTTATGGCTGTGTCCTTATTTTGGAGGAGAATATTTAAGGTTAAGAAATAAGTGTTTTATAAAATGTGATTTTATGTTTAATTTTATTTTCATTTTTTCTATAATGTTTAATTATTAAATCATGTAATCGATTACCATTTAAACGAAACTTGAAAAGCCGTAACAATATAATACATAGTTAAGGAGACCCTAACCTGTATAAAGAGGTGATATAATGGAATGTATAAGGTTAATGAGAATAGTGTAAACAGACAGAAAATAAGAGGAACCAATATCGGGAATGTCGGAATGTGTGAAATGGAAACAATCTATTCACAGTCATTTATAAAAATTTATTATTTTTTTTATTATCAATTTTAAAACAACTTAAAAAAAAAAAAAATTATTCAACGAATCTCTGAGGAAAATGGTTTTCTTATAATAAAACCCATCCTATGTTCTAAAGACAATAATTATAACATTAAACAAATAAAGGAATACTAAAAATTTTGCTCAAGCCAGTTAAATAATAAAAATGACAACACACCGCAATACACACACACACACACATATATATATATATATAATATATTAATATATAAATAAATAATAAATATATATAAATATATATATATATATATATACAAATATAATAGATAGATAAAAATATAATTTATATATATTAATTTATAGGCACGGCTCCTTAAAAGGAAGTTACATAAAAAGACTTGATATCGAAAATCGCCGAACGCTATCGCGTGAAACCCTGCAGTGTCCACGGTGTTAGTTAACAACTCCATGAAGTCCCCCCGTCGTCCCCCGCTAAGGCCGAGAGACCCTGACTCTTTCCATCTTTTCGAATTAATCTTGGGTATTCCTTTAGTTAAATAAAAGAAAAACTGTTATTGGCAACTTTGACGCTCTATTGCCTTGAAATAATCGAAAAAAATCGATTACATCGTACGTTCGATATGTATCGGTTAATTTCCTTTTAAAGGACAAGTTCATGATATTATATATATATATATATATATATTATATATATATAATATATATATAATATATATAATATATATATATAATATATTATATATATCTATAATATATAATATTTATATTATATATATATACAGAGGGTGGGCAGTAACGGCGTTACCTGTAACGGCGTTATACGTAACGCGCGTTACAATTGTATACGAGTAACGGTACCGCTTCAAAAACCGATTTTAAAATGGTAAACGATGTAACGGTCAACGCTACCCCTTTTTTAAAAAATTGTTAACGTTTTTTTCCGTTACTCGTTACATCCTGCACACGGAACTCCACTGTGTGGACATTTTTATTTTTTTATTTTTTATGGAAACGAATTTTAGTTTTCCAGATTTTTAAAATATATGATATATATACGGTATATATATATATATCATATAATATTAAATATATATATATAATATATATTATATAATATATATACTATATATATATATATATATATATTATATATATATCTATATTAATATATTATATATATATAATATAATATATATATAATATTAATTAATATATTTTATAAAATTTTTAATATTATTATATATATATAGTTATATATAAATATATATATATATTATATATATAGTATATATATTATATATATATATATATTATAATATATATATATATATATATATATATATATATAATATATATATATATTATTATATATTTATATAATATATATATATATATATATTTATATATAGATTGGTGGAGGATTTGGCAGGGATGTAAAAGGAGGGGTTGAAAGTAAACGTAGAAAAGAGTAAAGTTATGGTTGTGAGTGAGGACAGTCCCTCAGTGTGAAGTTATGTTAGATGATGACCCAACTGGAGCAAGTGTCTGAGTTTAAATATTTAGGGTATGTTGTTGGATGAGAGGGAACGGATGATGCAGAGTGTACGTAGGAAAGTTGTGAATGGCAGGAAGGTGGGCTGGTGCAATAATATCGTTGGTGAATGTAAAGGGACTAAGTCTTGAGTGCGCTAAGTCTACATGAGGGTAAGTTGTTTACCTGTGTTATCTGTATGGTAAGTGGAGACTATTGGTTCGGAATAAGAAGTATAAGATCTAAATTCAATGTGTCAGATGGACAATCTTAGGGGCATGCTAGGTGTGAAAAGATTAATAAAGTGAGGAATGAACGTAATTAGAGATTGGTGTGGTGTGAAGAAGGGGTAAATGAGAGAAAAATAAGTAATGTTGAGATGGTTTGTCATGTGGAAAAGGATGAGATGAAATCGGTTGGTTAAGCCGATGTATAGTGGAGAGTGTGTTTGGAACCGACCGGTGGGAGAGAAGAGAAAGTGGATTGAGTTGGTGAACGAAATGCCTGAAGGAGAGAATGTGAGTTTTGGCAGGGCGAGAATAAAGGTGCAATGATAGGAGAGAATGGCGGGTTTTGTTATGGGGGCATGGTTGTGGCCCACCTGGGCAGCGGATGAACCCTTACATTGACGATTTACCCATAGTGAGGGTCCGTCGCGGTTCCTTGAAGCTCTAGGGGGGATTTTCTGTCTGTGACGAGCTCTCACTAATTAATGGTACAGAGGGGGCGGTAGGCTGGGCTTTCTTTTCGACGTTTGTCATGTTCTCCTACTGCTTTTCTTTCCGATGCTTGCACAGCACCTTACCCCCAATCTGGGGCAAAGAGGAAGGTGAAGAAAGAAAGAAAGAAAGATATATTATATACTCAAGGACCAGCCGCGGAAGTAGACAGACCTTTAGGTAACAAACCCCGGAAACGATTTTGGACGCAGGAACTGAATAATGTTTTTAAAGATAGATGAGCCTACGCTTAATATAGCGAACGTTATGGTGTAAAGGAGAGGAGATTCGAGAGATGAGGGAGAGAGGATCGACGTGATGGAATGGCAGAGATTGCGATGTGGAGAAGGAGAGAGAGGAAGAGATATGGGAGGAGGATATATTGATATATAAAGGAGTAGAGGAGGGAATCAGAAAGCATGAAGTAGGCTTCATAATAGGGCTGAAGATGTCCCCGTTCATACAAACTATAAGAGTCTTACACGAAAGACTTATAAGATGCACTTTTAAATCAAGGGAAAGAGGTACCACTTCTATCAGCTATATCCGCCGCAACAGGGACACCCGGAAGAGGAAAAAAGGCAGTTCATGGAAATGTTGGAGGAGAATGTAGAAGACGGAAGAAGAGAAGAGGATGTACTGTTGCTGATTGGAGATTTAAAAACACAAATGGGAAGGAGAAGAGATGGGGTGGAGACAATGGTAGGACAGTATAGAGGAGGTGGTAAAGAATATTGAAGGAGATATGCTGATAGATTTCTGTTGTGAGGACGGGATGAAGATCATGAATGGTTTTTTTTTTTTTCAAAAACCCAACGAAGGGACCAGATAGGTTCGCAAGTAAATAGATGGAATCATTACAGGAGAATTAAAGATCAAAAGATCTATTATAGAAATATAGATATCGTCCTGATAGTAGATTAATAAGGAATGTTAAAGTAATGCTGGAGTAACAATAGATTCGGATCATAGATTGTTGGTGACGGACCTGGTGGTGAAGGCAGAAAAGCTGCAGAATAAATAAAAGAGAAATGTGATTAAAGTGGAATCACTGAAGGAATGTGACAAGAAAATGGAATATATTAGAAAAATAAATGAAGACTTAGAATAATTAGAAGGAGAGGAAGATGGAGGAGATACAAAAAACGATAAGAAGGGTAGCAAGAGGAGACTCTAGGCAAAAGATTGGTAGGAGGAACGAAGAAAAGACACACAAAGTGTGGAACTGAAGATGAAGGAGGCAATAAGAGAGGAAACGGTATTGATGAGAAGGTGGCTAAAAATAGACCGTACAAACAAGGGATCAGTATGTGGAGGCAAGGAATGTTGCAGAGAGAGTGAAAAGAAAGAGTAAAAGAAGAGGCTGCAAAGAGAGAAAGGCGGAAGAAATGATGAAGATTGGAGGGCAGAAAGGAAGAAGATTTTTAGACTGGCAAAAACATTTGGAGGACAAAGAGGAAAGTGTGCAATATCAAGGATAAGCGGGAGAGGTTTTGGTGAAATCAATAGACACAAACAGGAGATGGACGGAGTACTTCAGTGAACTGCTAATTGTGAATGAACAGGGGGGAGGAGGAGGAGGGAGAAGAGATGGTGGAGGGAGAGGAAGAGGAGAGGGAGGAGATAACTATGGAAGAATTAAAGGTGGCTCTGAAAGCAATGAAGAACGGTAAGGCACCGGGTGGAAGATGGGATACCATAGAATTGATAGAAGAGGGAGGAGAGAAAATGAAAGAAAAATTTTGAAACTGTTTTATAGGTGTTGGAACGAGAGTGAAGTACCAGAAGGATTGGGAAAGTCAATTATAGTGCCAATATTTAAGGGGAAAGGAGAAATAGGAAGACTCGTAAAAACTACAGAGGAAATTTCCTTGTTGAACCATCTGGCAAAAACAAATGAGTAAGAATTTTTAGAGAAAAGGTTGAGAATAGTAGTAAAGCCCAGACTGGGGAAGAGCAGCACGGATATAGAAAGAAGCAGATAGGCACGACAGATCTGCTCTTGTTCGCTCTGAGATTACCTTGGAGAAAGGTAAGGAATTCTAACAACAGCATATAAGCTTTTATACGATCTGAAGAAGCTTCGATTCATGCCTAGAGGAGAGACTTTTGGGAGAGTGCTGGAGAGAGAATATGCAGTGGTAGCAAAGTTGAGAGTAGCTCTGGAGAGTTTGTACAGGAATATCAAATTAATGTAAGAGCAGAATATGAGAATAAGGAATGGTTTCAGGTGAGAACAAGGGGTTAACAAGGAAGCGTGTTGTCACCAATTTTGTTTGTAATCGTATCTGATGTAGTGATAAAAAGTGAGAGAAGAAATCGGAGATTGGACGGTGATATTTTGGCTTTTGCGGATGACTTGGCGGCTGGAGCGAAGAGGGAGACAGGTTGAGAAAGGTAGTGATATGGTTTTGCCAACAGACTGAGAGAGGCCGGCTTTACTATAAACCACAGAAAAGACGGAGATCATCGGGTGGACAGTAAGAGAAGAAGAAAGGAAGAGAGTTGAAGAAAAGAGGTGGAGAGGACTAAGATAGACGGTGGAAAAATGTAAATATTTGGGTGGAATATTGAAAGAGAGGAAGGAAATGCGCGTGAGATCACAAGTAGAATAGCTCAGTATGGGGGGAGCTGTAAGAGCAGTGTCATCCCATGCTGAAAGATAGACAAGTGAGTGTGGAGGTGAAAGGGTGATCTTTTAAGGTGTGTTTACACCGGTTTTACTATATGGAGTAGAGACATGGAGTACGACAACAAGAGAGGAGAGTAGAATACAGTCGGGGGAGATGTACGTTTTGAAAGCGATAATGGGAAAGACTAGAAGAGACAGACAGAGAAACGAAAGAATAAAGAGGAGAGTTGGAGTAAAGGCTATATTGAATAAGATGGATGCAGCTAGATGAGGTGGTGGGGACACCTGAAGAGGATGCAAGAGGGAGAGTAGCCAAAACGAGATAAGAGTGAGACCGGAGGAAACGAGACCAAGAGAAAGACCTAGGAAGAGATGGGAAAGCTAGGTGGAGGACTCATTGAGAAGACATGGATTGCCGTCGATGCAGGAGCTGAGGGAAGATGGAATTTTGGAAGATAGAGGAAGATTCAGAAGAGAGCTGGCCCCGCTGACAGGGTCTTTACCCTTTCTGGGAGCGGTTTTAAATTGTAATATTAATATATATATATATAATATATATGATATATATATATATATATATATATATATATATATATATATATATATATATATATAATATATATATATATATTATATAATAATATTATATATTATTATATATGCATGTGTGTATATGTCTGTGTGTGTACGCATGATTTGACTTAGGAGCTAGCAAAGGTTGAGTGATTTATGTCCCTGCTCACACTGATCAATAGACGGCGTGGGTTGGTTAAACTCCAGATTTTTCCTTTTAAATATAAAAAATATGAATAATATAAAAAAAAAGTTATTTCTTCTTCTTCTTCTTCTTCATCTCTTATATTTTCCCAACGAATGGAGTAAGGTGCGCGACGGGCATCGGAAAAGAAAAGAGCAGTAGAAGAACATGACACAGTCGAAAAGAAAGCCTCAGCCTTACCGCCCCCTCAGTAATCCCATTAAATTAGTGGGAACTCCATCCGCAAAGTCAGAAAATCCCACCCTAAAGCTTTATGGACAGCGACTGGACCCTCACTATGGTAGATCGTCCATGTAGGGTTATCCCTTGGCCCAGGTGGGGCACAACCATACCCCCTCACAATCCCCGCCATTCACTCCTGTTATACACCTTTCTTCTCGCCTCTACCAAACTCAGATTTCTCTCCTTCAAACATTCGTTTCTGACTCAATCACTTTTCTTCCGGTCTCACCCGCGGTCGGTTTCCAACAAACTCGCCACTATACATTCGCTTAACACAACCGAACTTATCATTCAATCTTTCTAATGACCAACACTCTCAACATACTTTCATATATTCTACATTCATTTACCTTTCTTCAACCCACCACTCCCCCTCTAATACTATTCTTCTTTATCAATTCTTCTCACACCTAGCACACCCCTAAAGATTGTCCATCTGATGTTATTTCTGATATAAAATAAATAAAATAACAAATCTACAACAGTTTTAATTAAAAAAATTTATGTGTCACGAGGTGAGAAAAAAAAAATCTATTTTGAGAGACGTAAAGTAATATTTATGGGGGTTGGCGAGTACTGTACTGAGTCCTGAGTGGTGAACTTAATATTAAATCTAAAACTAGCTTAGCACCTTGGATTTTTAGCGAATTCGCAATTAACATTGGTTTACATTGGTTTTTACTTACTAATATTCTATGAATACTCATCCTACATAGTTCATTAAGCCTGTCTTCGTTTATTGTGTTGTTGGGGTCGCTGTCACAGTGGCTCCAACTTCACCCAAGTTAAATCAATACATCACTAATATTTGGGTGTATTATTTCATTCTTGTATTTCGCACTTCTTATTATCATAACTAATGAATTAAATGTTTCTTTCCCATATTTATTAATTCTTGTTTTTAGGCTTATAAAATAGTAGAGTTGGCAATTCACAGCATATATTATTTTGTATTGTGTGGATGTTTTTTTGTTTTCCCACACCAACCTTGAGTGCCATCTTTTTCCTTAGCAGACATACGGAAATCATATCTAGGACAAGTAAGGCTAATAATTTATGTTGACTTTGTTTACAGTTTTCTTATTGTTCTAGATATGTTTGAATGCTCCATTGTGTTGTCGTGGCTTCTTACCCATTTTTATTTTATCAGTTACCAGTTACAGAGCAGAGTCATCTGTCTCATTTTTCAAGACTCTCGTTTCGGACTCTTCTTCCATTCCAACAAACCCTCTCGGAGAGGTTCTTCTCTTGAATCTCCAAGGGTAAGAGTAAATCCACGTTTCAGTATAAATTTTAGTTGTTATCAGTTATGGAGCACAATTAACAATACTTGCCTATTTTTCATTTATACAGGTTCTGTTCTGGGGCCCATTTTTAGTTTTGAAATTCAACTTTCTGTTCTGGGATTTAACCTGTCTGTCCTGAAATTTGTTTTCCTGATTTGAGTCACCTTTATTTGAAGTAAAAGCAGGCACAGCAAGATTCGACATCAGACCACGACGTTAAGTGCTGGTTTATTTATTTGCATCCTTTATTATTCACACACACTTAACCTCTTGTTCCAATAGGTAGTATTAATACCTACCTTGAAATTGGAAATTGGAATTCGAACTACATCTTATAGTCAACACGATTTTTGGCTTGTGTCTATTTTAGACCAAACCGACGGATAACAGATTTCAATCTTAGCTTATCCTCCCCTTAAGTACATATAATAAACGTTTAGTTTTAAACGTTTTGTTTTATTTCCCATGAATCTTCAAATCTGACCTTACCTATTCAAGGAAAAGAATCTTCAGCTCACGGGTGAAGCACTCACTCACTCACCGAAGATTCAACTTTATGCAGACGAACCAAATTGGAGGTGTTCAGGCGATAAGGTAGTTACCGTTAGGAAAATATATAGCTCTTCCGTTGAATAACAGTGGTGGAGGTAGATCGATATTAACCCTTTAGTTAGTGTTTTCAGACTAACCTCTTAACACTTCGTCACCACAGTAACAGTAATACTAACTGACTAATTTTCCTCTCTTTTTTCTATTAGAATTAATCCCTTAATCACTAACCGACAGTTCCTTTCAGTCTCTGATCTTCGACGCTGTTTTAGTATCTGATCTCACTTTCTAAATTTATTGGGTGGTTTGGGGACTCTGTTAACAGTTAATAATCCGGGTCTTCTTTCCATTAACTCTCCCTAACATCGTATTTTTCAATATTTAATATTGTACTTATTTGGTTCTGACATAGTTAAAAAATAAATTTATTCTATTTCAATTAACAGACAGGTTTTTAATCTGAGGAAAAAAGGGATTGGTTTCTTTAATGACTTCAGTAAGTTCCAAGTCTTTCAACTTTTGCTTTTCCATTTTTTATCCAGCCACTCCCGTGCTTCAAAGACATTGAAATTGAATTTCTTAAGAGTAACATTTAGTATTTCAACCAATTGCTATTGCATTAGATAGGCTACAGGGTGATGTAAGCTGTTTTTATGGAACTTTGCTTCCAACATTGCTAGTGATTGAAAAAAAAATTTAGTCGCTTAAATACGTCTCTACTTAGACATTTTTCATCTCTTCTCACAGCATTAAGCTTTCAGGTTTCGGAATAGATTCGGGAGTTTCTTAGTTGACATAGCTCGGGCATCACAGCAGGCTGGCCATCTAATTCTCAAATCCTAACCACAAAATCAAATGGCTCGCCATAAACCCCGAATATAATACCCAGGAAAATAGGAAAAAGTATCAGGAAATGCTAATCGTGGCTGTCAGAAATGAGGTTCAAGCAAATACATCTCAAGAGCCTAACGAAGTAATGGATTTGGCTGGAGGTAGCAGTCCAGATGACTTTTTTTGAATACGAGAGTTTGTCATCTACATCACCCGCGTTAATTAAATAAAGATGCAACTAGAATAGAAGTGCTTAAATTAACTTATCGGAATAACGACAGTAACCCTAGAATCCACTTAAATAGGTTATCCTGTGTTAAAAAGTCTTTTTGCACTACAATACTCCACTACCTTCATCGGATCCTGTAGAAAGGTTATTCAGCTTTGAGGGTCACATTCACTCTCCAAAGAGATCCAAGCTATCTGATAAAATGTTTGAAAGGCTAGTCATTCTTAAGGGTAATTCTTCATATTTGTAATGTTATTAACTAAGTTACTATAAAAA
>JABUQX010047187.1:25000-45000 GCA_015478945.1 Trachelipus rathkii
AACGTAAAATTTTAAATTTTAAATTTTAATAAATAAATATTGTGTAATTAAATAAATTAAAATTTAAGATTAACAAAAAAAATAATACAAAAATTGATTAAAAAGTAAAAATTGATATTAATATTAAGTACTTACTTTTTAATAAAAGGGTTGGTTTGTCTGTTTGTATGTGAAAAGGGAGGGAAATTTATAGAATTGTTAGATAGGCTAATCTTTATTTCTATAATAACCTTTTCAATTTTGCATTCGTGGTGTGTCAAAAATTTAGCATATATATATATAATATATATATATATATATATATATATATATCATATATATATATATATATATTTATATATATATAATATATATATATATATATATATATATATATATATATATATATATAGTGCGTTTGCGCCACACACGTAAAGGCCTCTTTGTACAGGAATAGTTGGTGTACATACAAAGCATAAGTGGAGGCGGCAAGAATCGCCCATAACGCCACGCGCGCCAACATATCACTGAAAGAAACGGCATTTTCTGCTCACCGACGCCTACCGGAGTCTAAGCAAGCGAGAGCCATAGCGCGCAGGTAAGACAGAGAAAAAATTTCCCACCAAAAGTCGGTAAAGTTTTTTGTAAAGTTCTTTATTTTTTTTTTTAAAAAAAAGAAAAAAGTTTAATTTAACAAATCTTAAATTACCTTAACAATTTTAAAAGAAAAAATATTTTTGCTGATAAATATTTTAATAACTTCATCTTATAATTTTAAATTTATAAATCTATTGGTATATATGTTTATATATATATATATATATAGATACTATTATATATATATATATGGTGTGCGTAAATGAACGCACATGACGGTATAAAATCCACACATCGGAGCATACGTAAAAGGGTGAGAGTTTGAGAACGTGCCATACTGGCCAAACCGTTTGTTCTCGTATAGTCAAGGACAAATAAGTCTCACTTCGAAACACCTTTGAAATAGAAAAGTAGTGGAGAGAAAAAATCTCTTTGTTCTTTTTTTTTATTATTTCGTTTTACCGCAAATAAGAATTGATTGGATTTAAAGTTGTGTTATGTGTATTTAATTAATTGCAGAACAGGAACTGCCTTTCATTAATTATTAATTGATTTTTTTTATATAAAAATAAAAAAAAAAAAATAAGTAATCCAAAAAACCAATCAATTCCACATTCAAATTACATATTTGATTTATCATATAAATCTATATATATATATATATATATATATATATATATATATATATATATATATATATATATATATATATATATATATATATATATATATATATATATATATATATATATATATATATATATATATATATGCACATGTGTATGTGAATGTGTACTTGCATGTGTGCACTCACATTGGTATACAGTAGTGCAGGTTTGCATGTGTGCAAGAAAGACCATATGATTTCAGCACAGCTGGTTTTTGTTTATATTTTTGAAGGATAACCTTGAACCGAAGGAATAGAAGAATAAGAAAAACTTTCTTTCCATTTTTTCTTTCTTCGCTCTTCGTTAATAAAGGAGAATTGTTTTATCAAGAGTATTGCTTTAATAACATTGTTATAATAAATATAATTTTGATTAAATTTTAGCAATTACTATTTATCGGTTTGAGTCTGAGCAGTTTAATTTTTATTTGAGAAAAAATAATTTTGTCATTTCAATGGAAATCGATGCTCACGTTTTGTAATTCTCAAATTTTGCTAATATAGTCCAATATAGATTCTTATCTCATAAATCTTGTTCCCAATAAAACCATTCTCCTCAATTTTCATCTATTAACAGCTCCACTATCCTACTAACCCAATTGACTTTCACTTTTTACTAACGAGCTTTAGATGGCCGAGAACGAATTGCAGGTCGAGTCGTGTAACCTTTCAGTTCCAGAGGAGATGGAGAAGGGTAGAACAGACTCGATGGAGAGTGCCACAACAGTCGTGAGTAAACCTTCTCCACTTGAAAAGGAAGCTATCTCGTCAGACCCTAGAAGAGGGGGCGCTGATAAGCCTATCCTACTTGAAAGGGAAGTTATCTCGCCACACCCTAGAAGAGGGGGCGCAGATACGCTTACCCAAACTGGAGAGAAGGAGGTGAAAGAGAAAGAGAAGGGAGAGGTAGAAAATAAGGAGACTAAAGATAAAATAAAAAATGAGGCAGAGGCGGTGAAAGGGAAGAAGAGAGAGAAAGAAAAAGGAGAACACGAAGCCGCCGCGCTTTGCTCAGGAGGAGTCCGAGCTCATTTAAATGTTTGTAAGAAAAACTCAGAAGAAGAAGAAGAAGGTAAGCCTCAGACCCAGATACCATTAGTTTGTAAAAACAACGCGAAAAAACCATGCCTAGCTGTAAAGCCCATTCCTAGGGAAACGCCACTCAGAGTGCAGAATTTTCGGTAGAAACAAAGTTGGAATTTATCACCTCTAGAGGTGCCAGAAATATTCCTTTCCTTTCATTTGCCAGGGAAATTAAACGTTTAATGGATAATTACAAAAGATTGGCAGAATTTGATCCACCTTCCACAGAGAAAAATCCAAGCGGAAGGAGAGAAGCCTCCGGCTCCGCAGTCTGCACCTTGAAAGGAAGGTATGACCCCCCAAACTCTGTCGCTCCGCTGGTATTTAGAAGGAGGAAGCGAGCGGGGAGAGAGAGAGCGGAGGAAGAAGAAATTTAAGTGCATGAAAAGGAGAGAGGGAGTGGGTTAAGGCACAGAGTGGGTATGTATGATATTTTGTGTATATTATATATATATAATATATATATATAATATATATAATAATATATTAAATATTAATATATATTAATATATAGTATATATATAATATTATACAAGCAACCCAAAATACCTCGAATCAAGCAGATTGAGATTGTTAATTATTCGGTGCATGTATTTAAGTTAAGCACACCCCATCCCTTTAAAGAAAAAATTTCTTCGAATTCGTTCCGTCCCGAATCTTTATATATATATATATATATATATATATATATATATATATATATATATATATATATGTATATATATATATATATGTGTGTGTATGTAGCTGTAGATATGTTTGTGTATACCCATGTACACCTATCTGCATGTGTAGGTGTATTTGCATGTTTAAGTATACCTAAATAGTAGTAGTAGTGATGATGCTATAGTAAATGAGTTTTAAAACTATAAATTCTAATCTTTTAAGAATAATTTTAAGTTAATCATCATTCTACCAAGAAATAGCCATTTTAAATGCATAAAAAAATTTCAGGGACAAAAAGGTTCCTTAGTTTCTTTATACATTTGTTTGTAAATTGTAATATAAAGTAGTAAATCCATTTCCTTCAAATAAAGAAAGAGTAAAAAAAGGAAAAGAGAAAAGAAAATGACTGAACAAATAGTTTTAAAGCTTACGTCACCAATGTAATATGTTTGTCCTAAAAAAACAAAAATATATAATATATATAAATAATAAATATATATATATATATATATATATATATATATATATATTATATAATTATATATACATTATCTAAAAAACAAATATATATATATATATATATATATATATATAAATGAGTATATGCATGTAAATATACTTGGGTACAGGACTGTATCCCTTACAACAGCGTTTGAAATTATATAGGAATGCATTTAGTTTTAATCTCAATTTCAAATTTGATTTGTTTCATTTGTAAAAAATTCTGGAGTCCAGTAAGAAAAAAGGGTTTGAATAGATAGGTAATATTTCCTATGATAAAATATAAAAAGTCTAGCATAAACAGTTCGAGTTTTTGTAGTTTTTAAGTTGAATCCCGGAGGTAGTGGGTTACAGAAGATGGAACCCTGGCCCTGATAGACCTCCAAAAGGGACCCTGAAGGCTTCATGATAGTAGTAATCCCATCTGCCATGGTGCACTGTAAGTCTTAGGAAAGCATGTCGGAATCCGAGGAGAGATCTCGTTTATCCCCATCTGCGGATCTGGATACTCTATATGTTGCATGTCTTTAAGACCTGTCCGCACGGCGCACAGGCACTTGTTTTAATATATTTACTGTTTTGCTAATAATCTTTTATCTATTTTAGAAAAAGGAAAGACAGTTTGGTCCTCCAGACAGATATCTGATATAAAGCCGAAGGACGAGCCATTCAGATAGATCTAATAGAGAGAGGAAATTTAGTAGGATTCCACGTGGACCAGAATAATTAGAATGGAGAATACAAGTTTGTTGTTTTGTCTCACATTCCAAATTTTAACATTCTTTAGCCTATGTATAAATTAATCTTTTTTCCATATTATGTATAGTATATATATATATATATATTTATTTTTAAATTAATTATATATAAAATATATATTATATATATATATATTATATATAATAATATATATATATATATATATAATATATATATATATATATATATATATATATATTATATATATATATATATATAGTATACCATGTCACGTATGTCATTTTTTGCGGATAATGACATCTACTTAGATCATACAACATTTTTCTTTAATTTTAGGGAAAGTAACGGATTAGAATCCTAAATAATTAGCAGCCTTTTATATTTATTTTCTTATTTTTGTTATTAAAAAATCGAACTGATTTCTTCCTCCATTCTGCGGAAAAGCCAAGAAAGAATTCATAAAGATGAATTTGGAAGTATGTTTAGTATAGCTAGCTCTTCTAAAAAGATGGCAACAGGATGTGGACTCCGCAAGCCGTCTTGTAGAGAAGGAGGTATAGGCACATTGAAAGGGTCAGAAGGAGAGAAATTTAAATAATAGAAATGGATTTTAAATTTGGGAGAAAAGGAGCTGCAAACTGGTTACATTTCGCTCTTTGAAAAAACTAATAGGGTAAAACAAAGATTCAGTATAGGCCAGGAAGCCATTGCTTCAGTCAATCTTCAATTAGGAGTAAAGAGAGTCGGTAAAAGGGCAACAATAGGAGAAGACGGGAAAAGCAGAAGCACCTTCCCATGGAGGAGCCTGAGAAGGAAATAATGTCCGAGTACCCCTCCAAGCTAGTTCCGATTGACCGAGAGACAGTTGTAAGTTCACTTTCACAGTAATTTCTCACCCCTCTTGTGGAAGGTACTAAAAAAAGTTTTAGTCGTGAGATTTGGGAAAGTGTCTTAAACTCAGAGAGAAGAGAAGATTGCCAGCCAAAAAGATGCGCTAAGAAAACATCTTAGAGTCTGAAACATTACCTTAGATATGTGAGTATATATATATATATATAATATATATATATATAATATATAATATATATATATAATAATATATAATATATATATATATAATATATATATAGTATTATATATATAATATATATATATTATATATATATAATTTGTTATGTGTTAATAGAATTTTCGTGTTAGTAGCGAAAAATTAGGAATATATAACATGGTCAGAGAATTTCAAGAAGTGATGAAACGGTCAAAGAAATTCAACCTAGTTTGGATTAAGGATGAAAGACAATTTTGAAGCTGTTTTCATTGACTAATTGCTAAGCTTTGTTTGCCTCCTCATGAATTTTTCCTTATCTATAATATTACCAAAATTAGGCCAATTGCTTTATATTTAGTTGCTTTTATAGTCTAGATTAGGTAATATATTGCACGTTGATTAGGTTCTTTAGGTCCTGTAAACACCTTTTCTCTAGTATATAAATCTTATTTGGGAATTTTGCTCCTCCCATTTCCCAAAGCCCCCCCAAAACCCCCCCTTTTTCTTTGAAAACCCAAAGTCCCCGGGGGGGTTAAATGGGGGAAAAGAAAAAATTTATGTCGCCCAAAAAGCATAGAAAAGTATTTGATTGGTAGATGGGTGTGGAATAGCCCTTCTGGAAGAAAAATGGGAAAGTCATTTGGTCACGAGTACCACCCATGGGAACAAAACTGCAAAGAAAGATACCAAACGACGAGAAGAGGCAGCCCACAGCGTCCTACTGAAACTATTTAGCGGATAAGAGAAATACTTTGCAATCTACCAGGCTTATGTTTCTCTTATCATGTTCTAGTTTGGATTACGAATATTAGCTATAAGTTGATTGATTAGATGTAATGTTTAGAGGCTCTAGTCACATTCCCTCCCCAGGAAACTTCAGCGGAAATTCAAAATGATGCTCCTGCCTTGTGGTACCAGAAGGGAGAAAGTGTGCTAATTAGCCTTAGTTTTAAGTTGATCATTTGAGAAATGGCCAAACATTTTTCCTAAAAGGTATTTCTTTTTCTTTCGATCCCCCCCAGGGAGAACTAGAGTATCAATAGGAAAATACATGACTTCTTCCTCATTTTATTGCTGTATTTTGCTTTATTTTTTAGTAATCTACTGTAATTTTTCAACCAACGATTAGTTCTTTTTGAATTTTGTCACTCATTTTTGATCCAAAGTTTCGAGGAGTTTGGAGAGTTTTCCTTTCTACCGTGTCACGATTTAACTCACTTTTTACTGCTCTAACGAAGACATAGTCTCCTATTTTGAGTTTCCGGGACACGAAGGGCAATGGTTTACTCGCAACATGATTGGTTCGAGTCACAGAGCTAAAATTTAGCCGTGGGAAGAGAATAACGATTAAAGAAGCATTTCGGAGATAAGAAACCAGATCAGAATCAGAGCTACAGGAAAGTTAATCGTATTGGGTTGGAGAATAGTTCAGTAAGCAATCTAGCATATAGTTTTGTTCATGTAGTTTTGTTCTTATTTTGTTTTAAGTATGATTTTAAGGATGTACTTTCGACAATTGATTATGTTAGAGAACTTTAACAGTTGGGTTGGCGGATAGTTCAGTAGTTTTTTTTATTCGCATGTTTGTTCATATTTTTGTTCATATTTTCGTTTTAGGTATAGTTTAAGGACGTACTCACGATAAACGATTGTGTTGGGTCACGTTTAAAATCTTGGAAGGCTATGAGCAAATACGAAAGAGATGTGATCTCTAGTATCGTAAGTCTCAACAGGCCGATTTAGGAGTCTTCTGTTGGCAATGAGCAAGTACGAAAGAGAAGGTGGTCTCCAGTACCATAAGTCTCATCGGGCCAATATAGGAGGTATGAAATGATAGTTTCGAGGGCTATGAGCAAATACGTAGGAGATGTGATCTCTAGTATCCTAAGTCTCAATAGACCAATATAGGAAGTAAGAAGGAGAGAAACCCAACATAGAAAACGCTAAAGTTCTTTTCCTTGTTGAAAATAAGCATACTTAAAGAGAAGGTGGCTTTGGAAGTTGTGAGCCTTATTTATCGACGTAGTTTGGATGCTTGCTGAGACAAAATCCACGAAAAATAGATGAAAAGAACCAAAGCTAAAAAATGAAATTTACGTTTGTACGATATAAACTTTAAGGAATTTTCTTAATTTTATTTTATATCGCTTTGTATTCAATTTGCTTGCTAACTTTTAGAGTAACCGCCAGTATAATATTCGAATTGTTTCATAGTTATGAACTTGTTCAAATTTCATTCAAGATATCATATCGTTCCTTACAACAAATAACAGAATTTATTGTAAGTTCCCATAAGCCATAAGCTTGGAACTTTTAAAGGTAAAAAAGGAGAAATAGCAACAAGCATTAGGCACAAATAGAGCTATAGTGAAGTTCGCGGATGCCTATCTTTGCTTTATAAATAAGTATATGACACTAAAAATCTAGCGAGGAGACATAAGAAGACTATAGGAAGACTTCAGTTCTCACTCCGCCAGATAGATTACATTATTGTTTGAGATATTAAGGGAACGTTTTGTAAAAATAATTAAGCGGTTTTTATGTAAATAAGTTACTTGGTTAGCATTAAGATATTTTTTTTAAGTCCAGAGGACACATAATTTAGGTTTTGATCGGAAATTTTTATACATTTCATGCCGCATATGTATAATTTACGCGAAAACTTGGAAAGATATGTGATTTCAAATGGTAAAAAACTGGAATTTTTTTTTGCCAATCATGTTTTATTATTTTTATCAATACCTACCTACGATTTTCATCATCGAGGGAGGGCCCAAATTTTCAAATTTTCATTGTGAAAATGAATTTCGAAAGAAAAGATTTTCTTTAAAAGAAAGCATAACAAATACTAAAAATAGCAAGAGAATGCCACCTAATCTTGCCAGTAATTTTAACATTTTGTTTTAACGCTTGGCATGTTTTTTTTTATTAGGAAAAGGATAGTTATTGACACTTCCATTAAAATTTTTGTGTTAACGCTTAGCATTTTTTAATCAGGAAGATGATAAGCATGAACACTTCCGTTAATATTTTTATTTTTAAATCGTTTGACACTAACAGTTTGCTTAAAACGGTAATGTTGTTAAAGAATAAAAATATACTAACATTTCTTCTAGTAGAAAGCATAAGTATATCTAAGATTGATGCCATACTAATAGCTTTTGATACTAATATTAAAAGGGATGTTTGAAATGTTAATAATTAGGTACTGACGAGTATTTAGAATTGTGAGGGTCGAACACATAGAGGTATCTAAAAAAGGGTTTTGCAAATAACTCAGGTTACTAGTATTGTTTTAACCCAGTCGCTTCTTGCTTGGTAAACTGTAGAGATTGAAAGTGAAAATGCTTGTGTGAGAATATGGTTCTTTTCACCTCTCTACTGTCATTATATATATATATCTATATATATATATATATATATCATATTCCGAGTGTATTTGGTCCAGTTTATTCAGCTAGAAATATTAAAACATGGTGAATTTTAATCCACCTATATATATATATATATATATATATTTATACTCATATTCCGAGTGTATTTGGTCCAGTTTATTCAGCTAGAAATATTAAAACATGGTTTTTAATCCACCCTTCCCTCAATTAACATTTTCAAATAATTTTTTTTATAGTTTTCAGATACTAATGTCCCTAGATTAGTTTTCTTTTTTAAAATGTTACTACTAACCTTAGAAAGTAAACTAGTGCTTAACTGTCGTAATAACATTTATAATAATGTTGTTTGTCGCTTATGTAACATGTAAGATTTTAAAAGAAACTTTGATAGTCTGAATGGTATACGTATGAAACTAAAGTCCAAAGCATGAATAGCATGGTAAAAAGCATGGTAAAAAGCTTTAACGTATTCTTATTTTTTTTTAATCTGTAAACGAATGTCATTAGGCCAGTAACAATAAAAGTAAGATACTAGTCGTTACTAGGAATAATAGAATAAAAGGAAAGTTACTAAAAATCACCGATTGACCAATACCAAAAACCTTTTAGGTCAAAGTGATTTACCAAAGGTCATAATAACTCGAGGAAACATTTTTTATTTCTTTTTAGATAGCATAAAAGGGAATCGTAAATTCAATAAGGTAACATAATTTTCCAAATGCCTGTTCTTTAGAGAGAGACACATTTGAGTTAACCACACTCTATCCTCATGCTATATAGCTATTTTTCTTTTTCTATTTACCTTCGCAGATTTGGAAAAACCAAAGAAACATTCTAATATGCTTCCATAAAACATTGAGTCTCGATCTTGTCCGTTTTCAAACTATTTGTTTTTAAACCTACTTTCCAGAATACTTTCATTAGGAGAGGAATTCCCTTGGAACCTATGATAGAAATTTTCATTGTTCATTTTTCTCGACGCTAAAAAGAATGTCCAATATTCTTGTTCATTTCTTTATGACTTGTTCTTGAGATAAGCCAAATGTTTTTTCCATAATAACCAGTTTCTCATCCCGGCGAAGGGGACGATATAGTAAGTCAATATGTTGCTGAGCACATATGAGTCAATGGAAAAAACCATTGCAAAACAATGTTAGAGTATGGTGCCACTCGGGCTGCATACCTAAAATTGTTTTGGCCAAAGTAGCGTTCTTCTCACGCTCGTTATTGGTTTCTCAACATCAACCTGGCTTAGAAACAGTACAGGCTTGATCCTGTCTTTTCCTTCTATTTTCTATTTTCTTACTTCGATAGAAACGTTGCAAGGACGGAAATCCTAAACGACAAAGAATTCTGACCCCGTAGGTATTACGCATTTCTAGGCAATCGCCACAGGTCCGGGCACCCGAGAAAGCTTGGGCACACCTCATTCTTTCTCCTCAGTTCACCTGGTGCAGTAGTGCATTCAAATATCGTTAAAGTGGAATCATTTTCGTAAAGGGATTTTTATATATAAATAATTAATTAAGTAAATTCATTAATAGAGGGATTTTAAATATTATATCATATTATTCAAAATTAACAGGAAAATCAAACATATACATATAAATACTTATGTATATGTGATTTGTATATATTATATATATATATTAATAACTTTGTATATATAATATATATATATATAAATATAATATAATATATATATATATATAATATATATATATATATATATATATATATTATATATATATTAATATATAATTATATATATATATATATAGTATATATTAGAGTATATATATAATGTGTTAACTAAATACCTAATATATTATTATCAAGTACTCAATTTATTAAAATATTTGCAGAGTAAATAATGTAAATTTAACAATTCGCTCAAGAAGAGCATTAGTGGAGTGAAACTTTGTGCATATCGATCCCAATGGATGGTGAATTAAACATTGATCATTTCCAATCAAATTGCTCAGGAAGAGCATCAGTGGAGTGAAATGTTGTATATCAATCCCAATGGATCATGGAGTGAACGCTGATCATTTCCAATCAAATGAATCTCCGGCCAATATTCCCAAGATGAAGCTCTAATCGTTTGGGAGGTAGATAATAAGGAGTTCAAATAAAAATCAATAATAATAATAATAATATAATAATAATAAATAAATAATAATAATAAAAAATAATAATAAATAATAATAATATAATAAATAATAATAATAGTGACCATTATTAAAATGTTGATATGCAATAACTAGATAGGATGTTTCATTATTGTATTATTCTTAGGTCTTTTTTTTCTGTACTCTTATATCTACGTTGAATTTATGGGATCTGTGTTACATATATTATCTACGATTTGGATGGATGGTAGTAATGTGGGTTTAGGAATGAATGGGTTTTGTTTAGTTTAATTGCCATTATTTTTCTATGCATAAATTGTACTGTGACATTTTTAATATAGATTATTTTATATGCTTCTGATTCATCCCTCTTTACTAGGGATGCCCGATATCTAAAAAATATCGATAAATCGATATATCGATATTTCAAAAAATATCATATCGCCCTTCGATATTATGGCCAGAAAAATATCGATATTCGATATATCGATATTTTCGATATATTTGATATCATTATATATATATAATATATAATATATATATATATATATTTATATATATATATATATATATATTTTAATTATATATTATATAAATTATATATATATATATAATATATAATATATATAAATATAATTATATATATATATATATATATATTAATATATACTATATATATATATAATATTATATATATATATATATATTATATATATATATATATATATATAATTATATATATATTATATAAATATATATATATATATACGTATATTATATATATTATTATTATAATATATATATATATATATTATATATTATATATATAATATATTATATATATAAATTATATATTATATATATCCCCAGATAAAAAAGTTATTAGATAGTAAAAACAGCGCGGGCACGGCTGACAGCGGAACAGCTGTGTGTAATAAGGTTCAATTGCACGTTATGAAAAGTACAAAATAAATTAAAATTAAACAAATAAAAAAAAATAAATAACAAAGTTTTGGATGTACATGTTTTTTTAATTTTACAACGGAGAAAGATGTGTTTAGCAGATTTATTGCATCTTAAAACAATGGAAGTTTGTTAGGTATTTTACACGTATTACTGTTTAATACTAACCTAACTATATATAATATATATATATATATATATATAATATATATTATATATATATATATATATATATATTATCTATATAATATATAATATATATATATATATAAATATATTATATAAATATATATATATACTGAATATATATATATATCCCGTTCCGTGTTGGCGTTAAGTAACTTTGTCCATAATTATATATATATATATATATCTATATATATATTATACTATAATAGTACTATATATATATAATATATATATATATATTTATATATATATATATATATATAAGTTCAAACTCAAAGGGTAAAAGCCGCTACATTGCTACAACGGTAGTACGGTACAACCCACCGGAGATCAGTGTATCTGTTACGGTTATCAAATTTATATTCGATCAGTCACAATTTTTCAATATCCTACTTATTTTGGTAAAAAACAAAAACTTGTCATTAACACAATTTTTAAAAAGTGCCTGATTTTGGGAATACAATGTTCCTTGTTTTTCGTTGATGTAGTCCCGTTTTTCCTGTCTGGGACGTCCTTTTTGTAACAATTTTAAAGCACTAAATGTGTGGGTATTTATGTGGGGCTTTCCAGGTTTGTTGTATGCTACTGGGATCTCGCATTTCTGCACAGAGAGTTCACAACTGTCCTCGCATTAGATATTTTTTTTAAATAATCCCAGACTCTACTTTTCGATGACATGTTAATTTACTTTTATTCAATTCTCTACTCGTTATATTTAAACTTCTCTAAGAAATTCTTTATTTTTTGGAACTAAGAAATTTAAGAAAGCACTATACTTGGCAGTTAGCACATACGACACCTCTATCCACTTGATCACTGAATAACTGAATAGTGATTAGTGAATACTCAGAAGACAATTTGGTTCCCGAAAAGACGAAAAATCTAAAACCCCCAATTTTTCGGTTTATTTTATATCACGACATTGGGGGGGACGACGAAGAAACGAAAATATTGGGGGAAAAAGGAGTTTCATCATCAAGGTGTCGGAAAGAGGGGATAAGATTTAATTTTTTCCGGGCTTTAAAAAAATTTTTTTTGAAAAGAATATCGGCTTTCGATATTAAGAAAAAATATCGAAATATCGATATATCGCCTAAGAAAATATCGCCCAAAAATATCGATATATCGAGCCAAAATATCGATATTTTAATATAGATTGTTTTATATGCTTCTGATTCATCCCTCTTTACCCTCTGTTGTCTTCAAAGGAGATTATTTATTCATTTACAAAGTAGGAGTGAAATCCTCCTCAATCTTTAATGCAATAAAGTGAAAGCCTTTATATAACTAAGAATATTCGGAGGCGAGAATCCTCCCTTGTAGTCGCTCGGATTATCTATCTATTTCTGGTGTGGATTTATAGATAGGTCTCTGATATTCAATGCTTTAAGCGGCCAGGCTGCCGATGAATTCCACCCTTGTATGTAGAACCCATTAGCTTCATTACAATCGCTGGTGTAAGTCGTAAGAAGAGAGAGTCTTCAGGTTACGCTATAATTAGATTCATCGTAGATTGATACAGAACCAAAACAAGGCAATAAGCGAATAAGGAGGAAAGCAACATAACGGAAATTGTTGCAGAAATTCGTTGGAATAAAATCACACAAGAGAAGTAAATAGAACCCCCCAATCACCCCAGAACCCCCAAACCCCACCAAACGACACTGGCGACCTTGAAACCAGAATAAAGTAAGTGAATAAAGAAGAAATATACTATATAAATATATATTAATATATATATTTATAGATATATATAATATATATATATATATATATATAATATATATTATATTATATATATATATATATATATTATATAATATATATATATATATATATATATATATATATATTATAAATATATATATATATAATATTATATATAATCTATATATATTATATATATTATATTAATATATATAATTATATAATATATAATATATATATATATATATATATATATCTAGTCTATAAAATATTATATATTATAAATATATATTATAATATATATATATATGGTCAGCGCCCCGAAAGCCGTCATATGTATCTTAAAAACTAATTAAATGCTACAGTAAAAGCGGAAATACTTTGCTGGAATGCTGGTCCAAAGTTTGCACTGGAAATGTAAAAAAAAAAAAAAAAAATAAAATAAAAAAAATTATATCTCAAAAACTACAATAGCTAGCGAAAAGGAATACAATTTTTGGAATCCTGGTAAAATCTTACATAAACAATGTATAAAATATAATATAAAAAAAAATTTATTGTTTAATAATTATAGTAATAGATTTAGACGGCTATTTAGAGAACCTTTTGATTGGTTTCGTTAGAAAATAAATAGACTTTCTATTAAATTTTTTTTTTTTTTTTTTTACTAAAGAATACCCCAAGGGTATACCGCCCCGATGCCAGGGGGCGGGGGCTTCGGCCCTCTCCGGGGACTACGGGGTAGGACTAATTCCCCTCCGGGGGGGTCTCCGGAACCCCCCGCTCTTGGTATTTGGGTGTCGCGGGGGTTCCTCCGCCCCTCCCCTACGGGGTATGGAAAACGTCCCCCCCTATGTTCCCCGTCGGCTCGAGCCCCCTAGTGTGCCGTATAAAGCAAAATTTAATAGAAAGTCTATTTATTTTAACGAGAAACCAATAAAAGGTCTCTAAATAGGCCTTCTAATCATATTACTATAATTATTAACAATAATTTTTTTTTTTATTATTTTTTTTTTACATTTTCTTATGTGAAATTTTACCAGGATTCCAAAAATGTATTCCTTTTCGCTGTAGCTATTGTAGTTTTTAGATATAATTTTTTATTTTTTATTTTTTTTTTTTTTTTTTTACATTTCCAGGGCAAACTTTGGACCAGCATTCCAGCAATGTATTTCGTTTTACTGTAGCATTAATAGTTTTTAAGATACATATGACGGCTATAACAGACGCTGGCCTATATATATATATATATATATATATATATATATATATTTTAAATCTGTGTATATATATTTTAAAATATATATATATATAATATATATTATATAATCTAAATATAAATATATATATATATATATATACATATATATATATATTCAAAATGCCCATTTTTTTTAAATTGTCCAACCCACCCAGGGTGTCATTAAAGAAAAAAAGTTTATAAAAAAAGCCCAGGTTAAATCGGGGTAATAATGTTTATGGGGTTTTATTAATATATCAATTAATACTAAGCTACTATTTTGATTTTTTGTAGTATATATTAATATAAATTATATAATATTTAATAGGATGATTATAATATATCATTCATTAATATTATTAAATAATATATTATATATTATATATATATAAATATATATATAATAATATATAGTATTATATTAATAAAATATATTATATATCTCTGGTCATTATGGTCATCACAGAAAATTTCATTTTAGGTGATACAAGATAAAATCGTTCATGTTTATATATGTTTACCTTGCCGCCCTTACCTCTTCCTGTTAAATATATATCCTTAATCACTGATTCCTTTTAATTTTGTTTATTTGATTAACAAAAATCTTTGTTAGCGCGATATGCTCAATTGATAAAAAAATACCCAACTTAAAGCAGATAATGTAGAAGAAATCTTCAGATCGATATATATTATATATATATATATATTATATATTATATAATATATATATTATATATATATTATATATATATATATATATAATATATTATATATATATATATATATAAATATATATATATATTAAAAGCATTTTTTTTCTCAAACAACGCATATCACCCACCTTTGAATTAGAGGTGAGGGAGCGGCCTTACTCGAAAAGATATATCTAAGGATTTTCGTCATTATTTGATTAATTATTTTATATATTATTGACAGCTGTAAGGAAGGTAAGCTTTTACTCATAATACGTTTTTCAAATTTTTTTTTGAACACTTAATTGTTCGGATTTTTAAAACTTATTATTGATCCAATCAAGGAAAATCTGAGATTGGCACTGAAAAAGAAAATACCTGAAGGTAAATTTTTCCTTCTATTATAATTATTTTTGTTGTTGTTTGTTCTTGACATTATTCATTATTATTCATTATTATTATTATTATTATTATTGTTAGTAGTAGTAGTAGTAGTAGTAGTATTTATGTTATTATTATTATAATATTTAATATATAATTCCTATTCTCTCTTTATTAATATATGTTATTAGCAGTTATTGTTATTATTTCAATATTAGTATTTCCATTATTATCATTATTATTTCAATATTTTTCATTTCCTAAATTATATTATTTATTATTAATTTTTATATATTTAGTTCTGATTTGAGAGTCCATAAACTTTAGTGCTTAGTTTGAAACTTCCGTTATATATATAATATATATAATATCATCACCTCACTACATATAATATATATATATAATATTATATATATATATATATATATATATATATATATATATATATATATATATATTATATATATATATATATATATATATATTATACTGTATATATATATATATCTATATTATATATTATAATATATATTATATATATATATATATATATATATATATAATATAATATCTAATATATATTATATATATATATATATAATAGTATATATATATATATATATATATATATATATTGAATTCGTTAATATTATTAAGAGGAATCACAGCCTAAACTGTGGAGGTATTTACTTAATACATCCTTCTTTCATCCAAACTAAATGAGTGATGTTTGAAGTTTAAATTTGGCAACCCAGTCAAATATTACAAATCAAAATTTTTTCCTTCAAAGTCGTAAAAATTAAAATAATGAAAATAAGAAATTAATAATAATAATAAATATCTTAATCATTATATATACCATATATATATATATATATATTTTATATATATATATATATATATATATAGATATATATATATATATATATAATATATATATATATATATATATATAGGGAGGTAAAACGTCATAAACCTATAGGAAATTTACTATATTAGAGGAAACTGAAATCATCATGAGAATTAACTGCATACATGTACTGAAATATGCATGTTTGCAAGGAGAGGAATATGTCGCCCCCATTCTGGAGAGACGTGTGTGTGTGTGTGTGTCCGTGTGTAAGGTGTGTGTGTGTGTGGAATATCAAGTTACTTAAGAGTCCTCTTCAAAGGAAGACGTATGAGACTGAAGACCTCAGGAGAGCAGTGTTCATCGTTATAAAGTTAGTAATAAGGAAGATAACGGGTATAATGCAATAATTCAGAGGATAGAAAAAAAGACTGGTGATGATAGCGAGAGTATGAACAGCTGTTGAGATGAAAGTCATAGCCTCTACCATTTTAAGAAACAATTGTGCGTAGGTGTGTGTGTGTAGAACTACCCAAATGTGACACCCGAGTACTCAATGCAGAATGAAGAAAGCTTCTAAAAAGAAAACACAACTGGGGATTCGTGAGGAAATTTAGAAGGCAGCTTTGAACTCGTTAACCTCTTAAAAGCACGTTTAGAAAAAGACACTATGTGATCTTAGGGGGGAGAGAGAGGGGGGGGGAAATGGGATGGAATGAGGGAGGGAGAGCTTAAAAAGAAAGAATATGAGAAAAAAGAAATTCTAACAATGTTGACGAGAGAGGAAGATTGAAGTAAATTCGTGGAAGAATACATCTAGTATAGACAGTTGAACGAATCGAGTTTTTGAATTACTGAAAACCACCAAACTTTATTACTTCTCTCTCTCTCTCTCTATATATATATATATATATATATATATATATATATAAATAAATAAAAATTTTTATAATATATATATATATATATATATATATACTATATATATTAAATAATAATAAAATTTTCTAGTGTGTGCCATACATGTTGATGGGGAGGAGGCTATTCAAAATCGAAAGAGTAATGTAAGGTACTCGTGGATAGAATGATGAAGTAACAGATGGAAGATCGTAAATTAAAGGGTAAGAGACGATGAGGGTATAGAAAAATAGGATAAAACCCTTAATAAATTTCACTATTAATATGTTTTTAAGGATGAAGGTATTAAGGCTACGCCACCGACCATCGAAGGGGGGGGGGGTTCTGAAATTACATTAAAATAAGTTAAAGGTGAAATTGGAATGCATTCCAAAAGATGGGCATTTTGAAATAAAGCTATTTGTATCCAGACATATATATATATGCTTTATATATATATATATATATATATATATATATATATATATATATATATATATATATATATATATATATATATATATATATATATATATATATATAATATATATATATATATATATGCTTTAGATTACTTGTTAACAGCATGGAGTTAACTTGTAATATATATATATATATATAATATGTAATATATATATATATGTATATGTATATATATATATATATATAATATATATATATATATAATATATAATATATATATATAATAATAATAATATATATATATAATATATATATATATATATATATATATATATAATAATAATAATATATACATATATATATATATATATATATATATATATATATATATATAATATATATATATATATGTATATATGTATATATATATAATAATAATATATGTATATATATATATATATATATATATATATATAATATATATATATATATATATATATAATATATATAACCAATAATAATAATAACATAATAAATTTATAATATCAATAATATATATATATATATATATATATATATGGGTCTATCCATTTTTTCCGTACCAAAATAATGGAAGTTGGCCGCTCGATAATTTTTGAAAACTTTTATATTTTGCATGGCGTTAATGTTATCCCTGGCAAGTTCAAAACCACCATTCGTTTTTGTAGATTTACTCTGGTTGTAACAGGGTGAGCCAAAATGTTTGACCAGGTGGAGCAAAATTTATCACTTAATAGAGGTAACATTTTAAGTCATATCTCCATATTGGTAATTCTTATACCAAATTTCATAGAGAGTGATTTGTTAGGGATACTTTAATGTTTTTATTTGGGAAAATAATATTTCACCATGAAAATGAATCCGAAAAATTGTGTTAAAAATCGAAGAAATTTCCATTTTCGTGGGTGTATTATTAAAAGAAGGAAATAATTTAACGATATAAAATTTTGTGTGATGATACATACTAAAGTATGGTTTAACTTAAATCTTATTTGAAGTTTGGTAAATATTTAAAAAAAAATTTACAGGGTGTCCAAAAATCAATTTTTCGGAAAATCAGTAACTTTGAACCTTAATATCTCTGATGGGGTAAGTGCTAAAAATCTGAAATTTTCACACATTATACTACTACCATAGATGTTCCTTCACCTGCAATATTGACTTTGGTATTTGCTTGTTTTAAGAAATAGAGACAAAAATACTAAAAATTTTTTTAAGTTGTGTTATGATAGCATACGTAGGCCTACTCGTAATATAAAGTACCTATATTGTTAAAGTGTGTAAATATTATTATTATTATTAGAAATTATTAAAATTTTTTGTCATAATTCTTTTTTTTTCAATTTTTATTTAGCAAAAAACAATGAAAATAAAATTCATAATTTTGGAAAAAATTCACGTTTGGAAAATGTCAATAAAATATAACTTAGACTTGTGTTTTTCTATCCAAATTAATACTATAACATTATTAAAATCTACTTAACATTTAAATTATAATTAAAATTAGTTTGGACAAACACAGACGTAATAATATTTAATGTAAAGCGCGACATTAATTCAGTTATGCAAGCTAAGATTTTGAAGTGTGCTTGTGTCGCTCTTACCATGTTGATTGTAAATAAAAAAATATATACGGGCCTCTTTATCTTAAAAAAAATGTTTGTGTGTGCTACGTTTATGTTATGTTAATATATATATATATATATATATATATATATATATATATATATATATATATATATATATATATATATAAAGTTATATAAAATATATATATATATATATATATACGGTATATATATATATATAGGTACCGTAAAATGGGGGAAAA
>JABUQX010047188.1:0-2500 GCA_015478945.1 Trachelipus rathkii
TCAGATATATATATATATATTTCACATCAATAGTTTTAATTAGATAATCTCCAAAATAAAACACATTTTATCTTCTTCTCTTCTTCCTCATTACTCCAAAGTTGGAAAATTACCTATTAACTAAATATATCTCAAATACAAAACTCTTTTTTACCATTTTCTTTTCGGTAACCCATCTGCATTACTGTTCTCTCTACTATTTATAATTACGTATATATATAAACCTATATATTGGAGAAATTACAACCATCTCTCATCACATTTATCTTGATATATTTATGCTAAAGATAATCCACATCTTCAACCTATCTACTCTGGTTATATTAGATGTATTGATTTTATCACTTGAAAGCTTATCTCAAGTTAAGACGACTTTACTTATCGTTTTCTATTACCTATCAATATATTATAGGTATCTACTCTTACGATTATATTCTCTGTTATTTCGCTTTCAGTTTCTCTCAATTTTCCTGCTAACTTCTAGAGATTTTAATTCGCATGCGCAATATAGTCCACGATCTTTCTTATATATATCCATCGATCTAGACAAAATCACGCATTATATTCTGCTCATTATTAGCATAATTACCAGTGTTACATAAAAATTATTGAGAGAGTAATTCTCTTTATATGCTAATATAACCATAATAATTCTTTCAATATGACTAATTTTCTGCGAGAGAGAGAGAGCAGACGCATAGTTTGATTTTTATAAAAATCTGTGGTAATTATTACAAATTATGTTGGTAATAGTAATGATTGAATTCTGTTCTCTTACTAGGTAAATGTATATATTCTAATCTGGGAGAGTCTAAAGCCGTCCTATATGCATTGGGTTCGATCTCTCTCCGAGAGTGAGAGTACCCTAGTGTCTTGAAATATCTGATACTTATAATGATATGATAATTACTTTATCTAATATATATACATCTATTCATATATATATATATATTAAATATTTCCCTAGTATAATTAATCCAATATACACTCCATTATTAAATAAGATTCCGCTTCATTATTTTTGTTTTATTTTTCTACTAATATATTAATAATTATTTATTATAATTATCCTCATAATTTTAAATGATGATCCGTATACATTGATTTTAATTTATATATATTCCTAACGTATATATATATTATATAGGCACTTACATGAAAAATTAAAGTCTGGTCTTGTCTGGTTTGTCCCAACCAATTTAAATTGTCCCCACCCTGATCCTAATATTCTGTTTTCTCTTTTCATTAGAGCCCTCTCTCCTTAATATTAATTTTTATCTGGTATTGTTCAAAGTTTTAACAATAATTATTGTTTAACATGATCTTATCTTTCTTATGTGTATTTACACCCCTATATATCTGAAATTCTTTACCTCTTTGACTACCTATCTTTAACCTCTCCTTTTAAATAATGTTATGGTCGGCTTCAAATGTTATTAATTTCCCACCATAACACAAATCATCTACATGACAATCTTTGATTACTATTAGTCTGTTATTCTTTTTCCATGTAAATATGGATGGTTCTAACTTACAGCAAACACCCCCTATCTTTTCTAATATTTCTTTTAAACTATAGTACCAGACTCTTGCTGCATCTTTTAGTCCATACACTGCTTTTCTTAACTATTAGATATTAATAAACAAAAACCAATTTTGAAATAATCGGCCCTTGCTGTTAACATTTCATACCTTACATTTTTATATTGAATGACTCAATTGAATGACTCATTAATGCGAGCTTGATGATTCTTGTTATTTTTAATGGAAAAATTAGAATACTTCATTCCCCTCATCATTACCCTTTTCCTCAAATCCTCTAACCACTAGTCTGGCTTTACAAAATTTCACTCCATTCTGTTCCTTTTCAGTGATAACCCATCTTGTGTTCAAACCCTTTTTCCTTTTGATTCTACTTCTTCCATCACTTCATTTTCTTTCCAGTTGATGATTTCTCTTTCTTTTGCATTGACCACATCTATATCCCTGACATTTACTAATATATCTCTTCTTCTTCTGGTATTTTTTCATGTTCTTTATAATCCTTGAAGTTAATCCAATTAATTGTACCATCATTTAAATCTTTAATATTATAGCTCTGATTCCACCTTTTACTACCTACTTTACCTGCTCTACTCACAATTGCACTCTCTTTTCTTGTTGTGTTTCCTTATCGATCATTTTCCACCTTTCACCATTCTTTAATCTACTTGAGTCACGAACATCTCTTCTTTGAGTTATTGTTCGATGTTTTCCTCCTCTTCCTCTTCGCTCACTACCTCCCCATACTCGCTACTATCAGAATCTTCATTATATTCTTGTTCCTTACTCTCCTTTACGTCTTCTTTTATTGATTGATGAGGAGCGGGAGAGGTGCGTAATTCATCACGTGTTATTTTATTTACTCTATTTACATGTACTCTTTGAGTATATCTTATCGAACCTCCTTGTTTCACTATCACTGTTTTTCCGTCTATGCCTATTATTTTTCCGGGTCCCT
>JABUQX010047188.1:7500-20000 GCA_015478945.1 Trachelipus rathkii
ACTCGGGAATGTCATTGTAAGTCACTTGAGCTCTCCGAAGTTATATATACTCATTATTATATATGAGATAACTGATAATCATAATCTATTCTATAATCAAAATTCATAATAAAAAGTTATATGAATTAAATAAAAATTAACGTGCGTGCATCCAATCATTTTAGGCTTGTGTGTCTAATTAATCTGCATACTCGCACACCTTACAAAAATATAATAGATTTGATATGGTGGTAAATAAAGAAATAATGCTTTAGAATGATTTTTCTCTATAAGTTTATTTGAGAAAGTTAGATCTGGGTTGAAAGAAATCTAATTAAAATGATAGTAATAATTTTTGAAGGAGAAAATAATATATTTGATTTCAATTTTTCTATTTCTGCTACTGTTCTCGCAATAGAATGTGGAGCATAATAAAAATATTAAATATTGTCTTAGAGAATACTCTTCAGCTCATTTCAAACACTGTGCTCGAGAGTTTAAAGATTTGTATTGGTAAACTAAAAGACAGTCTGGCCTCCCACGCGGGCCGGCCTTTGCTAATTTCCCGAGAATTCGAGGATGTACGGAAGGTGTACGGCACCTGTACTGTGGACGTGTTTACATGAAACGATAGAGCTGCGACAAATCGAGGCTCTACAAAAAAGCTGAATATGCAATAGCTGTAGTCGATTGCAAACGGGCTGCAGTCGGGCTTCTGGAAACGCAGCTTATGTAAATATGGCCATGTTGCCAGAATTCTTTCTACTGGCATAGTAGCCAAAAAAAATATTTAAAATACCAAAAATATTATTTTTTCATAGAACAAACAATATTCTTCAACACTCTCCCTTATTGTTTATTCTGCAACGTTGGTTAGTTCATTCCAATTTTTCCGTTCAGGCTCATTAATCTTGGTTTTCAATGTGAGTCCATCTGCAAGTTGATTCTCCTTGCTAATCCTTGAGTACTTCTATTTCATCATTTTGAACTTTTTCTCTAATAAAGAAATGGCATACTTTTATATGCTTTGTCCTTTTGTGATATTCTGGATTCTTACTGAGTTTAATAATTGCTTCATTGTCAATCCAAAGAGTAGGTTTCTTGAAGACTTCTGCAATTTCTTCCAATAGTGATAAAGCCACACAATTTCTTTTGTTGGCTTGCAATTGCTGCAATAATTTCAGTTCTGGTTTGTTGAAATAGCAATGAACTCTGCTTTTGGACTAACTCATGAAATTGCTCTCCAGAATATATACAAACAATTCCCAGTTGTGAATCCCTTTCTTAGTCCCAGCATGATCTGCATCACTGTACCTCCAGATGATCTTGTTCAAATCACATTTACAATAATACCCTTCTTGTGTACCCTTCAGTATCTGAAACACTTTTAAACTTTTGTAGACATCTTCTATTGATGGATTTTCTACACTTCTGCTAATAATATTAATAGCAAATGCAATATCCTGGTTTGTTGCTGTTGCAAGATTTAGAAGAAGCTCCCATTGCTGACTCTGTTAAGGGAAACTTCCCTGGTTTCAATTCAGTGTAACAATTTTCTTTAAAATTGGGTGGTGACACTGCATTGGCAATTTTCCCTACAATCATTTAGTATTCTTTTAGTATAACAGACTGACTTATTTTCTTTGAACCATCATTTTTTGATTCAATTTCAATTACTAAAAAATATGTTGCAGGTTTTATATATTATTTTATTCTTTTTAATTCTTCTAAAAATTTCTGCTAATTCCGCTTGACTTGTTTCATCAACTAGTCCATCATCAAATATATTCATGTAGATTTTATTCCATTTCTTGATTTTTATGTAAAGACAAGGTCAGCTTCTTTAACCAAAATTAAGTTTGAAAGAAAGTTTCCAAGTCTTTCATTTCAGCATCTTGGTGCTTGCTTAAGCCCATACAAACTGCGTTTTAATTTGCATACTTTGTCTGTCCCATCTTCAAAACCCTTGGGTTGTTTCATATATATTCTTCTGAAATTTCCATAAAGTAATGCTGTTTGAAACATCCAAACTGTAATTGAAGGAACATATTCTTTAGGGCTACACTTATTAAAGTCCTTACAGAGTATTTTATTGCTACTTATATTATAATATGAGAATATATATACTATAGATATGATTATTGTTCTCTAGGATAGAGGTGACAAAGGATACCTTATAGAAAGTGACTACAATGACACTATCATAAAAATTCATAAAACTTGATAGACTAACACTTCATAATGGTACTTGTTGATGACATGATTATCTTTATAACTAATGAGTCTAAAGATATACAACTAGTAACATCTGGAATTTCAATTTTAACTATTTTATACAATCTACACAACTCTTGTCTTATCATATTGTTTACTCACATCCTCATGTTGGTGTTAAGAATTACACTCTTACTGAAGGCTCAGATATCCACTCGAGCCTTCTTATAGAAATCTTCATCTCTTAATTTAATTTTTTCCATCACATGTGATATCAATGTGTTGCGGACATTAGAAACAACACGAAAAAGAAACTCCACCAAAGTATATATTTTAAGTGACCAGTATGTATCGATCAATATAATGGAGCATTTGAATCTATCTCGAGATATCCTATGACCGTTCATTATCTTTCTATAAGTAAGGTAACTCCCAGTTACGTAGTAAAATGGAAACGAGAGATCCAGTTTGTTTCTCAGGAGGTAGTCTGCCCTGCTATTCACACAAATCAACTGGATCCGTCTCTTAAATTTGATATTTGTTCGTTACCTATCTTAAATGAAATGAGTATATTAAAGATAATCGCTGTTATACTGTAAGATTCCATTAATATTCCTGAGTATTCATAGATTCTATTTCGGTTCAGATTCCTGGGTTCCTGGTATCAAAATCCTGGTTTCTATAATCTAATGAATATCTTAGTTATCCTGGTGAGGTAATTAGTGATTGAATGATTTAATACTCATCACTAATTTTCGATATGTTACTGAGTTAATCTTACATATTTCTGTATTTTCTAACTACTAATTTTGTATCTTATATATCTATATTAAATATATATACTTTATCACTGGATCATCTCTATCTGATAATTGAATATATATAGTTGTGAATAAGTTCTACCTCTTCCAATAAATTACTATTACACTATCTCTGGTAATCTAATAAAAACTAATACTAAATTATTTGCATTGATCATATAATATATCTATATATACTTTACTCAAAATTACTTACATCATAAAACCAATTAACACACCTTAATTATTGCTTTTGTAGGTTATATACTTTATTCTTTACTCACTTATATTCTGGATCTGGAAATCCACCACTATATACTACAATGCTGTTACCGATATACATACTGATAGATGATGTTCTGAGTAGCTTTCTATTCAATATATACCAGATTCAAAAGTAGAGTTTATCCACCATACCAATACTGTGGATTCCAGTTCTCTTTATTCTACAGTATCACTATTAGCTCACAAAAATGTATATCGCTTAGTAGGGTAGTTTTATAGGTGGTTTAGTTATTATATAGAACATATTGTATCTCCTAAATCAAATTCTAAAAGCTATTATTCACTAATATTTGCTATATCATAACCTAACTCTGATTATATGATTTAATTATTATAAATGTAATATATTAACATGCTGTACCCTTCCTTGAAGCATTCCCACCCCTAAAGAGTTGATGCTATATTATTAGAAATGTATAGTATTCAGTACTTCTCTATATGACTTTATATATATATATAGTGATTACTTATGTGATAGAGTGTAGTTTATGAGTGTATGTATGTACTTATGCTATTCAACTATTATTATTATCTACTTGGCAAAGCTGTATATTTATTCTGGCACTTCACAGAAACAAAATGCAAGAAATGATTGACGTCAATGTAGGAAATTGCAATAGTATTAAGAGTGAACAAATATGTACAGATTAATATTTGTGAAATTTATATTAAGATGTGTAAATATATGTAGAAAAACTCTTAATATATCTATTATAGAAATAGAACGTGTGTGAAATCGCACAGGACACACGTAATAGAATATTATTTGGTCTATGTGTGTGATTGTTTAATAAATTGAGTATTTTATTTCACACTTGATCACACGATCGCAAACATGACAGTTGTATAGTTCTTTAAGAGTGCAGTATAGAAATAATAGCTTAAAGAGAATGCAAAAGTAATCAAAATATATAGACATGGACAATTAATAGTTGAGGCAAAGTATATATACAAAAATAATGAGACACGAGACTCTAGTGTCAAGGAAGGGCGCATGAATAGAGTTATGACACTAGGATTTAAGTCAATTTTCGGGTTAACCGTAGTGCTCGATTGAGAAGAGAAGGCAAGGAGAAAGATTTAAATGACTTGCTAATTATTTTCGACATGAACAATCACAAGAGTTGGGAATAATTCACTGTCCTATTTCAATGAATAAACGCATCATATAAGCCACAAAATTAAGTATAAGAGAGTGTTTTATATGAAAGAATCTCTTGTCTCTCTGTGCAGATTAGACGAAGAATGCACTCAGTGTGATGCACTTATCGATATTGTGTATAAAATAGTATATTATCTGGAGTGATGGTGGTTAAATTGTGTAATTTATACTATCCATTATTAATTATATATATATATATATATGATATATATATCGATATCCTTAAGTTGAATTAAAGATCTTGGTTTATATATATATATAATATTAAATATATATTATATTATATCAACTATATATTTAAAATGGTAATTTTTCCTGTATGAAATTGTGTATAAAAGGTGTGGAAACGAGGTGTCGAGTGAAATTTAATATTATGTAAATTAAGTAGGCGAAACTTTTTTCAGGTATCAATAAGAAGATCAAGCACACTGTAGTCAACCCTGATGTTCCTTCTGCCATTAAAACACAACCACATGGTCCAGGAGTTCCAATAATTCTTCTCCACCTGAAAATACTGAGCTACCAGACAATATAGAAGATATAGAAGTGGATGACACTGACACTTCAGTGACATATCAGCCAGCCTACGTCTAAAAACACTTCGCCAAGACCACTCACTCAAGTAAATTAAATGACTTGACTAGAAATCTTGGTCTTTCTAAAAGAAGGCACAACTTCTTGCTCCTGTCTTAGTGAGAACAACCTCCTCTCTCAAAAAACTACATACTTTTGGTTCAGAGAATAGAGACGAAGAGTTTCGGAAGTTCTTTGCAGGTTGCTTCTTGCAGCTATTTGGTGTATTGCAATGATGTAAAGGTTTATTGAGACTTGGCGTTCCTTAACCAAGTGAATGAGCTCTTCATTGATTCCTCTTAGAGAAGCTTGAAAGGCAGTCATAAATATGGCAATAAAATGGCATCCGTACCTATTGCACATTCAGTTCAGTTAAAAGACTAACAATCAAAAAGCGAAGATATTGATTAATAACAAATAAGATATCTCTAACCACAATGGTTAATATGTGGTATCTAAAGTAAGATATTTCCAGTTTTTCTTGCATTATAATCTTTCACTTTTTAAAAAAATACACATATAAAAAAATATAAGTTCTTAGAAACATGGTACGTCAATATGCAAGCATAAAGACAGTTTTCATTTAATTTACTACATTTATTGTATTTAAGAATTAATCCTTCCTTTCAGGTTGTGTGCCTTCTTATGCAAAGAGGCTACACAAAATTTCCTTGCTTCATGTGTCTATGGATAGCCGTGCTGATAGTCTTCACTATAAATTAGAATATATTTATGAACAATATAAAAGATGAGGCCAAAGTATAACTTAGACGACTCACTTATAGGTCCTACATTAGAGTCATTGACTCACAATAACGTAGGTAAGCTGACTCTAGTTACTCATCTCACAAAAAATGTTTTAACTGCTCTCTTCATATAATACAAGCTTGGCCTGAGATTGAGACTTTGTCAAATGACACTGAATAAAGAAGGCCAAGCTTTAATATCTACTGCAAATATTACCATACACATACAGTGATGTAAAGCTCATGCAGGCATATATTTATATCATGAGTAGTCTCACTAACATAATAGAACTCTTAAAGAGACTAAGTCATAATTTTTAAACCAATTATGAGAGCATGAAACAAATAGCATATAGCGTATCACATATTTAGTAAAGTAATATTTACGGTTTTCTATGGGAAATATAAAGATAGTCTACAGAATATATTCACATATATAATTGAGATCTATGTATAGAAAATACTCGTAAAAAAATATGAGGTAACTCACCGCATGTCGATTAAATGAATCCTCGTGTGCTCTCTTATTATTCTATATCTTCATCATTCTCATTTTGCCGCGGATCCATAACAGTGTGTGAGACGAAGATTCAACTGCGAGCCGCAGCGTAACGTATTTAATGTGCTTGTAACTATATTTGTACCCACCTCAATGTAATAAAGACGATGTGACACACAAAGATTATCCAATGGTCGAACAGCTACGTCGTGCAACATCCACATGTTAATCTTACCAGCTGACTATTTGTGTTGTCTCACATAACCGCGACGAAAACATCGCTAGAAGTAAAGGAGGCGGCTCTATATGACGGCACACTCTATACCCTGTCTTCCACCTAATATGCTATAGTTTACAACAACTATCTTGTGTTTGATTACTATATAAGTAGCACTCTCATAGATTTTTACGTGGTTTTTTATTAATATCAAACCTGTAATGTAGTGCTGGTCCTTTGCACTGTCCTCTTGTTTGTAGTATTTAATTTACGTGTATTTATTACTTATTAAATACTTGGTTAAACCAACCTTTTAGTTGAGTGTTCAATTTTTTTGTTAACTCGTGTTCTTTCATACTCTCACTCCTGACTCCTACATTAAATTAATATTATTATTAAATTGAGTGTTAACTACATATCTTATAGTTTATAGTATCGATAGTTTATTTTTTAGTCACTATCACAATATATACTATAAGTTACTATATTATCACTTAACATATTCATAGTTGACTAGTTTCTCCAATCCTGATAAACTCTTACTAAATAATATTACTGTTGTTTATATAAAAACTAGCATTAACAGACTATAATATCTTAAAACTTAATCAGTTATACTGTTGCTCAGTGAGTAATTCTCAATAAACTCCATATAATTCATTATTAAATCATAATAAATCATAAATTCTGATTCCATATTAAATTAAACTAATTTCAAGTAACTGGTAAATATATAAAGGAAAATAATCCAAACGTTAATATAACATGAATATTCCCTTAACGTAAAATATATATATATATAGAAAATACTCCTAAATATTATAATAATATATAGTACTCACAAAAAACTATTCAAGTTCAGACTGAAATAATACTAATATAAAGTCCAAAGTTGAAATAAAACTAGACGAAAAAATATAGAAAAACTCATAATTAATCATAAAATCTCAAAACAATCTATAGTACTATAAATCCAACTTCATGAATAAATCTAAGTTAATACTATATATATTTAGCTAACTATCAATCACTGAATCAAAAAATTTATACACTTTTACAAGTTTCACTTTACATAACGTAAGGTTTGAAAAACTATCAATCTTAAAAGTCTGAAACTTGTTTCCTATAAAATAAAATAGAATCTGAAACGATCGAGTAATATATACTAAAATAAATTTCAGATGATTCTAAATCCAAAAACAATGGTGAAATATTACTGAAAATAACTAATAATCCCACTGTCATATCTGTTTTAAACACTCATCATTCGCAGTAAGGTAGAGAAATGGAAATAGATCTAGTGAGCAAAAAATGGCTTAAATTATAGTGGAATGTAGAGTTCCGAAGATAGAATCTGATAGCTAGGCAAATCATAACATGATTTAAATAATCTCTGAGCTTATAAGCGCTAAATATACTCTACTACGGCTCTCAAGAGAAGTTTGAATGAGTGAATTATTAAATATAAAATCCAAATAAATCTCACCTGTTCAAACTATTCACGTTGTAAGAGCGAAATATACAAATCAAGTGTGAAGTAGTGACTGAGTGAGTATGGAAAATGTTGATAGTCCAACAATTACTAAATGATTCCGTAAACGAAGTCGAATGCCTGTCGTACAGATATACATGAGATCCAAAACGGACAACAAAATACTAATTTAGATAATAAATTAAACTATCTGAAATAATAATCGATAGACTGGTAATGACTAAATGAGAAACTTCATATCAAAACTAGAGATTAATATGGGGTGAGATGTATGCTACGATATATCGCACGGAAGTCTTGAGAACTCTAGATATATGCTGGAGAAAGTTCATAGGTTTAAGATGAAAAAGAAGACAACTTAGAGGAGTAGAGAATATAAGGAAAGGAAATGAGAATTTAGGTGTGAAAATATGCGAACATATTTTCAAGAATGAAATTAGTTGTATCTTTGAAATGAAACGAAAGGAGGAAAGATCCCTAGGGTTTGGATTCCATATAGTGAAAGTGAACATATTACAAGATGAACAACTTCGATTAAAAAGTGAATGAGAGCTCAATTAGGCTAATGGTCTTCATAATGTCAACTCTCGAGATTTGAATAAGAGTGAGACTCATAAAAAATGAAGAGAATTCTATTTTGAACTCTTTATAAATTTTTAGCTCAGCTAACTGCCTCGCCGGAAAGGTGCAAGCGTAACACCCAAGGCCCTGGCAACGACCACATTCATTGTCTGAGTCAATATCATTGGGTTATAAGGATGAATTAAAAAGTTGTTATTATATAGACCATATGTCACAACCACATTTAATTCAAATTCATAAACACAATAATAAATCAAACTTACTCAGATCAAACAAACATCTGATAATTCGTAAACAATATTAAATTTCCAAAACAAGCTGTACTTTAATATGTTTCTCAAAAATATTAAGTTCTCGAAAATAAACTATATAAACCTTACAAATATTAAGCCTTCAAAATAAGTTATGTCTAAATTGTTCAAATAGGTGAAGCTTTTCAAAAATATAAGCCTATGTTCAAATGTTATCAACACATAATACGCTTCAAAATAAGTTATATAGTTTTCTATTTATTTCTTAATTCAAACTCAAAATTCGACACAATAGATATATTCACATTTTAATACTGGAGGGAGAGAGAGCTAGTAATTTATCTATAATATATAACATTACGAGAGAGTAGACATCAACACCCTGTGTTAAATATACTGTATGTCTATAAGATAGTGAGGCGCTGGAATGAACTAACATTTATATACAAACTATAATCAAACTAATTGCTCGCAGTTGAAAATCATATTAATGTTAATTAGGTATTAAAGAAATTAAAACTCTACAGTAACAATACATAACATGAGTATTAATTTATATAAGTTAAACATATGAGGAAAATGACTAATAACTTGTTGTTTTACGTTCAAAACTTATATAATGACGTACATCAGATTCGCAGACTGTCGCAGAATTTATTCACTAGTATATAATATTCTATAGAAAAGAGACTATAGCATCTACGATACATGAGATGATTTGAGTTCTTCTACGGAAGATTAAGCAGACTCAGAGGTGTTAATGATCATTTTATCAAATTGCATATTTATTTTCGACACACTTTTTATTGAGGAGAAAGGAGACATTGATGCATTATAATGTCTAGCTACATGAGAGAGAAATGACGTTATATATACATCTAGCAAGAAAATTACCATGGTGACGATATTGAGAGCGTTACTCAAGAGAGAACTCCAATAATTAAATGTGATTTGATTAATGGGATGACATATGGACAAATGATCATTTTACAAGTCGGTAATTAATCATAAAATAGTTGTTTAAAAGCGAGCCTATTATTGACGCAGGAGGTGGATGATTAGCTGAGGGTAGTTAAGTATGCTAATTCTGGTACGTGTGAGTAACAGTCCTATTCTAAGCTAGAATGTATATGACGTTATTTACAGATAATAAATGATAATATAGAAAGACATAATGAAAAATTATAGAACAAAGGTTTCAAAAAATTGTCTAATTATGAACAGGACGCTTCACGCAGTCAACGCATCCTATCAATACAGCAGCTGGGTCAAGCAAGTGAGAGCTTCCAAGACTCTGCTGGCGCATTTTGATTCGGGATTCATGACGTTCACAGTCCATCTTGCCAACTTGTGGGAATTTTTTCTAAAATTCCCTTTTTCCTGCAACTTCAAAATTCGTTCTTAAATGAAACCATCAAGCCGCAATACGTTTTTCACGACAAGTATTTTTCTGCTTTTAAAACACTAATAAAATTAATTTATTAAGTTTTCTTTTCTAATTTCTTTACTTCAATATATAGCTACTCTAATTACATACACAGCTCTGTGGCACAGCGTCGTATGTTCATGTTCCATCGCACACAGTCACAGCACAGACATATAGTATAGTATATAATAATAATATATATATTATATATATATATATATATACTATTTTATATCTATATGATATTATATATATATATATGAATATATATATGTATATATATATATATATATATAGTATATATGATAACGGATATATAGGTGAGTAGGTATGATATATATATAGTAATATAGTATATATGATATAATTATATATAAATATAAATATATATAGTATATATATGTATATATATAGGTATATATTATATATTATAGTATATAATATAGCTTTTCTTTCTTCTTTTTTTATTTAAATGATCTATCTGCCTTCTATATTTACATCATAGTTCTCCAGAATTTGCTTTCAAAAACTCTCCTTTTATTCTTATAGTCTTAAGATTCATTTACATTTAATCCTTTTTCATTAATTATCTATAGGCCCTAGCTTGAGGCTTCTAAGAATAAATCATAACTGTTTACTTTATTCTCAAGCCCTAAGTTACTTTATTTATTCTGGTATTCTTATGTTTTAGAGCTAGGTCTACATTATTTTTATATTTTTAAATAACAAAATCTTTGATTTCTTACCTCATATCCATATCTCACAGACCTGGTTTTCAGGGCCCTATCATACCTTTCTTCTAAAAGATCCTACGAGGGTCTTCTAGGGTGGCATGTCTAATCGTCTTCTTCTAGGACTTCCTCCATATCTTCGCTATCATCTGAAGTATATTCTATTTTGATATCTTTGTACCATATTCTCTTTCTAGTTATTCGTAATCAGTTTCCCTTCTCTACTGTGATACAATTAAGTCTCAATTTTTCCATCTGGTCATTCTCAGGCAAAAAGTCTTTTTCAAGCTATCCACTTCGAATCTCTATCCAAGTTCGGGAATCGTATGGATTTACACTAGGTTCTGGTGTTCTTAAATTTACAGTCCAGAGAGTCATCTCTCGATGATTCTCTTCCCATTGGTAACCCTTTTTAGCATGTTTCTTGTATTGTCGAATTCCTTCCTTGAACAGTTTCCAAAAATGTTTAATGGCTTTTCCTTTCATATGCAATCCGTCAACAGTTTGTCCTGGGTAAGGTTCAGTATCTTCTCGTGCATTTGTTCTAATCCTGATTCCTCTACATCTTGGTTTACTTCTAACCCATGTATATTGACCCATTCTGGCCAATGCAAGTGGTTTCGGACAAACATACTCAATCCAATGGTCGTAAAACTCATTCACATTATTGATGAATTCTCTCAAATATTGACGACTAGCTCTTGGTGAATATTGTCGGTCAACTTGTCTTCTATCCAAATCATTGCGAAGTCTCTGTCGATTGTAACGATCAAAGTTGGGCGTATAAGGCACAGTACATATCACCCTGCAAAATGGATAATCTTTTCCCCATTTCATAATATACCTACACATAGTGACAACTAGTTTTTCCATCTCCAGATTCGTATTTGAAACCATGATTTTGCTGTTAGTCTTTCGAAAGTATTCAAGTTGAGTGAAATCACACTGTAATCCCACTAAGATGATCAAATGGATTAAATCAGTTTCCCGTTTCCTATTTCTCTCTAAAATTGCTTCAGTTAGTTGTAACATCTCCATGATTTTTAGACCATTCTTGTAGTAAAATTTTACATCCTTGTAGGGCATCCATTCCGGGTAATCGGCTAGTGCTCGTACCCTACTGTCACTGATGATTACAACTCTTTCGTCATATTTTTCTTTGCGACGTCTGGTCCTCCTTCTAGTACTCATTCTGTAATATAAAACATATATTATTTTAACTATTTAAATACATATCTCATCTTGGGCTCGTTGCCAAACGATCCTTCATTGATCACTAAGGCAACGCGTCTTTTAAGGCACATTTGCTTATTTTCATGGTTTCCATGGTGACCAGTCTCCTAATCACCATGACAATTTTTTAAATTTCTTTTGTTAATTTATCTATCTTACTGAACACAGAACAATTATTTTTAACCATCCTGACTTCATTTCTGAAATCAGGATTACATATTTTATTTTTTTATATTTTGTTGTCAAAGCAATCAATTTTTTAGATTACTAAGTCAGCTATTTCAAAAAGTCTTTTCTATTAAATAATCTT